>PVIJ01002226.1:0-167383 GCA_004024925.1 Scalopus aquaticus | reverse complement strand
CCCCCCTCCTTTTCTTTCTTTCATTTATTTATATTCCTTTTTTAGGTCAGAATTATTGTGAATAAATTATTTGGGTACTCAGAAGTCTTATTTGGACACATGCTGAAATCTCCTCATAGACACTTTATTGAAGCTTGTTTCCTTTTGTTTCTCCATGATGTTAATTTACTTTTTTCCTTATTCTTAACTGTGCTTTTAAAAGCTTTTGAGTGTTTTTCATTCCTTAGTAGCACTGTCCAATGGGAATGTAAGGCAAGCCATGGTTGTATTTTTAAGCTTTCTAGTAGCTGTGTGTCATGTAAACAGGTAAAGTTAATTTTAACAATATAATTTGTTTAACTTAATATATTAAAAGTATGATTGTTTCAACATGTAATCATTTTGAACAATTGCTAAGGTATTTTACATTGTTTTCTGTATTGAGTCTTCAAATTGTGGTGTGCATTCAGATTCCATAAATTATGCAGTTGAAAAGTATTTCAGTTGAAATAGAATTATTGAAGTTGAAAAGAATTATTTCAAATGTATCTGCCTTCTAGTAATTGATTGGTTCTGTTTTCAAAATTTAAATTAATAAATTTAATATGCAGTTTCTCAGTTGCCCCAGTCACATTGCAGGTCCACAGTTGACATACATATCTGGTAGCTGCTATGTTACCAACTTAGCATTTTTTATGTCATTTTTTGGATAGGGTCTCATTTTCAGATAATGAATCTGGGTGATTATTAATTAATCACTTTTTCCATTATGTTTCCTTAATATTTAGAACAGACTTTAATTTAGAGTGATTCAAAAATTTTGAACATATCTTTCGTGCCAGATCTGACCAGAGAAGGAATGATTTGCCTACATTTATTTTCATTTCATCCAGCTGTTCTTAAATTGTTATTTAGTGGAGGTGGAACAGTCTAGAATAGAATATGTATTTTTCACATTCCTTCTGGCTCTTCTATTATGCTAAATTCTAGTAATTCCCCTTGCTATGGAATATTCCCTTTACTAGAGATAAGAACTTAAAGGAATCCTTTTTGTTGTGTGGCGGTATTTAGGTCTGGATTCACCTGTTGAAAACAGACTTCTCTAGCCAGTTTTTAGCAGGGAGAGATTTGATGTAGGAAATAAAGTCATATATCTTCAAGGAGTTGAAAGAGGCTTTGAGTTGAATTTCTAGGAATGACTCCCAGAATAACATTGTTGAACGGGAGAGTCAAGGAAACGGCTACCTAGGCTATAATCAGAAAACTGAGCTGCAGGCAGACTCCCATTATTCTAGCAGTTGGCCCAAATAGCAAGATTGTGTGAGTGTTGAGTGTTGACACTTTACCTTTTTTTTTTTTTTTTTAAAGATTTTAGTTTGTGTGTGTGTGCAGAACTGGGGTGCAGGCCATAGGTGTGTGTGTGGGCAGGGAGGGGTGGTGGTGAGAGGATTCACAAGAGACAGTGAGGAGCAGAATAGGACTATCTGTTGAAATACACTGCTGGGAGAAGCAGCGGGTGAGATAGGGGAGGTCTGTTAAACCATATGTGGATTAGCTCCCTGACTGGGATCGAACTCAGGCTTGGCAGTGATAGTGCTGAGACTTAACTCCTAGGCCACCAGGGAGGCCCAGATCTTTACTTTTCAAGCTGGGGCCTATATGTCAGGATAGCAAGCGCAGAAGCACAACCTGCCTACACTGTTACTTATGCCTTCAGATCTGTTGTGGCTGCGTCTGGCGGAAGCTCTGACAATGTGGTCTTTTCTTGCTATGCCCTGTTCTACAATTAGGGAGCTAGAGTATATTGGAATGACCATGTGTACAATTGCCTCATGGTTAGTCTATGGGTATGGTAGCGAGAGGTAGTCCAAGGGTATTTGTCTTGTTGAGGCAGTTTTACAGATAAATTGAGAAGGTACATAACCTAAAGAGAACAAATGCTATGAGAAATGTATTTTCTTCTTGTGAGGTTTTTTACTCCAGTTCTTATTTTCCTGGGTAGAAAAGAACAAATGGTGGGAGCCTTCTTGGTAGCACAAGAGGTTAAGTCTCAGCACTATGAAGCTATCAGAAGCCACTGCAGCATGAGTTCAATCCCCAGCTAGGGAGCTTCCGACATGGCACAGCAGCCCTCTCCTGTCTCTCCCGCTGCTCCCCACTCTGTGTCTGGTGAATCCTCTCATACCCCCGCACCTCTGGCCTACACCCCAGTTCTTACATGCATAAATAAATAAAATAAATCTTTTAAAAAAGAACAAATGGCAATATTCCTGGATCAAATTTGATTATTGGATATTTTGAAAGACCTGAGTGTTCAACTCTATGTGAGTACATCAGTATTTATATCAGTATAAAACATTCTTTTACTATTTAGGTTAGTATTCTAAACCTGCTTTATGATGATTTTGTGTGTCTGTACATTCAGGCCTTTAAAACACAGAGTATGGACGATCACATTGAAATTTTTATCATATTACTGTTTTAACTCAAGTCATGAAATTTCAAATTTGAGGATAAATTAAAGAGTAGTATGTGATTTGGAAGAGAAAGAAAGTTTCTTGGGACTGTTGTGAGTCAAGATAATAGACATTGCACAACGTGACAGAATTAATCTTGGTCTGAAAATACACTGGTGTATACCAGTGTCTTTTCTTAAAACTCGTGTTCTTCAAAATGTATATAAATCAAATAAATTTGAAAATTTGGACACTTTGAACACGATTCATCTTTCATTGTATCTTAATGTTTATTAATATATTAAGATTTTTATACTAATCTTATTGTGATTAGCATAATGCAGTGGGTCTCCCAGCAACAGCAGTACTACCTGGGAACTTTCTGGAAATGCAAATACTGGGACTTCCACCAGAAACCTGTCGAATCAGAGAATCTGGGGGTGGTATTCAGCACTCTGTAATCTCCATTTTGACAAAACTTTCAGGTGATTTTGATTTTCAAGTTTAAGAACACTTAAATAAAATTATTCAGTATTTTAAGATCTCTTTAAAGGGATTATTATAACCATAAATTCTTACTATCATAATCTGTTCTCTCTCAAAACAAATAAAAGTGAACAAATTTTTGTCCATGGACAAATAAATTCACCTCTTTATGTCTGAGTTTCTCATCTGTAAAATGGGAAAACATGTAGTTTGGGTTTGGTGTGACTTAAATGAGTAGATGTCATATTCAATGCAAAATCCAGTAATTAATTACTCTGAATATTATTGTTAATTTTTTTTGAAGGAACACTTCATTGTAACATATAAACTTCAGGTGTGCATCTTTATCAATCAGTTCCCATATGGACTACATTAACTTCACCATTTAAAAGTTCAATTCTATCCTTTACCATATAGTTGATCCCTTTTACTCAATTTACCCATCCTCCTCTCCTCTTCCTTTCTGGTAACCACTAACTTGGTCTTACAGTCTAAACACTTTTTAAAAAAATTATTTCATTTGTTTTGTTTCTTTATGTACCACATATGAGTGAAATCGTATTGTGTTCTGTTTTTCTGTACCTAACTTACTTCACTAAGCATAATCCCCTCCAGTTCCATCTGTGTTTTTGCCAATGGCAGAATTTTATCTTTTTTTAAATAGCTGAATAATATTCCATTTTGTATATATATACCACATCTTCTTTATCCAGTCATCTGCAGACAGGCACTTAAGTGGTTTCCAATCCTTGGTTATTATAGATAATGCTGCAATGAATATGGGTGCACACATCCCTTTGAATGGTATTTTTGTATTCTCTCAGTAGATCTTTTGAAATGGGATAACTGGATCATATAAAATTTCTATTTTTAATTTTTGAGGAATCCCCATACTGCTTTCCATAATGACTTCACCAATTACATTCTTACTAATATTGTACAAGGGTTCCCTTCTCAGCACCTCCTTTTCAACATGTGCTTCTTGTCTTTAAGATAATAGCCCCAGTTCTGCTATGCAAAATAAAATAAAATTAAAATTAAAAAAAGAAAATCTTAAAAAAGGAAAGAATAGCCTTTCTCATAAAGTGTGAGATGATAATAACTCATTGTTTTTTGCTTTTCATTTCCCTGATGATAAGAGGTGATGAACGTCTTTTCATGTGTCTATTGACTAACTTTATGTCTTTGGTGAAGTGTCTATTCAAGTCCTCTTCCTGTTTTTTTGGGTTTTGTTGAGTTTTATGAGTTTTCTACTTATTTTGGATATTAACCCTTTGTTGAGTATGATGTGCAAATATCTTCTTCCATTCAATAGACTCTTTTCATTTTGAGGATAGTTTCTTTGGATCTACAGAAGCTGTTTAGTTTGATGTGTCAGTTTTTTTGTTTATGAATGTTATTGGTGTTGTAGCCCAGTTTTTTCAAAACACCTTTGGAGGTAGCAATTTGATTCCACTTTACCAAGGAGAGGGAAGATAGGCATATACCTAGCCTCATTTGGCTTTATCTTCTTAAATTATGTTGGATCTTATATTTTTTCTGGATGCATTTATCTCATTATAGCTTTAGCTGTATTCATGTTAAGACATTAACTTTGTTTGAATTTCTTTAACTTCCTGTCTAATTCTTTTTCTTTTCCATTTATATTCATTTTAATCGTGTTATTTGTATCATGTCTTATCTGGTGATATTTCATTCACCCTGACATACTTTTCAAACTTGGTGGGCAATATGAAAAGATCAACAGGAGAACAAACCAGATGGTTTCTTTGGGTCCATTTAGGCAGTTGCCTTCAGGTACTTCATTTGTATGCTAGAGTATTAATTTTTAGAGGAGAGACTATATCTGGGAATGGAGAAACAACTTTGAGCATGAAGAGGTTTTCTTATTTTAATTGTCCTTTAACTAGTGAAGACATTTTCTTGATTCCTGAAAACTTAGAAGTGGAATTAGAAGTGTATAAGTTATAAGCTCACCTATGTTCCTAAGACTTAAATAATAATTTATTATTATTATCATTTTTTTACAAAGCTAGGTCACACTGTATGAAAATACATCCTTGTTTGCTAAGGGGCAGTATTCATGCATGTGTGAGTGGTGGACCTTGTTTTGTTTGTGTGACTGAGTGACTGTTTTTCTCTACTACAAGGGCACATCTTCTATTTTCAGAGAGTAGTAAAGCATTGAGTTTTACTCTCAGCTTCTTTGTATGAAATACAGTCTAGCAATTGTGTAGTTAGTTTACAAAGTCTGTGTGACTCATCTTTAGGCCATGGCTTTTTCAAGTTACACTTAAAGGTCAGAGTCTACTTAGTCCTTAACCCTGTCTTTTCTAAGCGGGAAGTGAGTCAAAAGGAGTAAAAAAATATGGAATATGTTGGGACTAGCTAGGACTATTCTTTTCTTTCTTTCTTTTTCTTTTTTTGGAGGTGTTGCTTTTTAAAGGAGAACTATTAGGATTGTAGGATTTCCCAAAAGTGCCAACTCATTTGAGACAATCTTTTTAAAAACAGTGTTGTTCTCTAAAGTGGGTTTTGGGATTTTGACTTTCATTTAAACACTTGTTTTCTGTATCATGCTGACCAAAACAGCAAGCTAAATATTTCTTTAGGGTTCGGAATCCGTTTCCCTCCAGATAAATATACATATGTCTAAATCTGTTTTGTCATAGACATTCCAAAAATCTTATTTAAACAAGAATAGTTGAAGTAATTAGCTTGAAAAATTGTTAAAATTGTGAGAGATGTAGGAGACCTAATTTTCATGTTTGTTTGAAAATGTAGCATTAAGCCTTGTTAATTTTAGTTTTATTTATATTGAGCATTAGCAAGTAACAAAACAATAAAATTGAAAACACAAAATACTTTTAGTTCTTGGTTGCTTTTTACTACTACCAAGCTGGTGCGACTGGTGGAAGAAAATTAAGATTCTATGACTTGATTCTTTGGAATTCTGACTGTTGTCACTGTATAAACAAATAAAACAATCTCTGGCTGCTCACAGAGCTTTTGTCCCTTGGACAGATACAATGTCCTGGCATTTTTCATATTTTATTATCAAAGCCAAGGTCTAGAATTTTAAGTGGGAAGTTGGCTCTGAAATAATCAAATGCCAAACAAAGCCCATCTGAAAGTTCAATAAAGTAAAATTATAGTATTGCAAAATAAGAGAGTTACTGAACTAAATCCCTACAATTTGAGGATCTTTACTATAAAGATGTTATTGTGCTATGAGAGGGGAGGGGAGGTAGTTTGGGCCAGCTGGGGCATTACTTTGATCCACAAATGGGGAGCTGAGGGTTCATTTTCCCCTTGGGGTGACTGAAGGAGGAAGAATGCTCTATGGTACAGACCACAGCGCATTATGTGGGGAGGAAGCCTTCACTGAGCTTCTGCTTCATTTTGAGAGCCAAGCTCTGAGTTAGGAGCTTTATATATAAATAGGTATTGTTAGTTGCACTAATTGGGGCAGAAAGTGAGATCTGAAGTGGCTATATGATGACATGCCTCGGTCATGGAAGTTATAAGTGGAGACACTGGGAGTTGAAAGTCCCTCCATTCCAGATCTCTTTCTAAAACCTGGGTGTTCTGAATTCTCAGGACGCCATTGAGATCTCCTTAGCTTTTGTTTGCTGAAGTTCATCAACTTTTGTATTTTTCATAATATCCGGGTGCAGTTTTAAATACATCATAGGGGACTTCTTTATAATCTTCCTAACATCTCCCAGACTTTGGAAAATCTTGGGGTATCTTTGGTCACTTTTCGTTTGAGTGTTAATTTGGGAGGTAGATGCTTGCTCTTCAGAGTGAACTTCAGACCATTTTAAAGAGGCCATGAGCCTGATTTTCAAAGCGCAATATTGTGTCATGTACAGTAGCCTCTGGAGGCTTTTTGGGTCTCAAAAATGGTTTTTGCTTACTAGCAAGTATTTTGAGCCACTCACCTGGCTTCTCTAAGGCTGACTTATTGTAAAATGGGAATGACAATATTTCCCCTGGGCTTTGTGAATAATATAGTGCTAGACACTCTGCAAGTGCTAGCTGCTGTGGCTGATCTTATGTGGGTTTATGGCAGTTTTAACTCTTCTTGATGTATTCCTTTAAAGTCATTTATCCCACCTTGGTCTTGAAACTGGACAGGAGGGGTATAAATATTACTCTTACATGGGTTAGGTTGGAGTCCCAGACTTGGGATCATTTATTTACTTGGCGGATTTTTTGGAAAGTAGATACTTTTTTTTTATATATAATATATATTTTTATTGTTATTTATGTCTTTTACATTTTGCATTCCCCTTGGGTAGCCCACCACCAATTCACCCGTGATCCATCTCCATGGTCCCTTGTGTTCTTTTCTATTCCATTTTGTGCCCTTTCCCTTCCCTCCCTCCGGCTCCCTCCTCCCCTCCCCCCCCACTGATTGTCTCTCTCCCACCCGGCCTCCCTATAGTCCTGTTATATGTGAAACCATTCGATATTTTTCTTGGAAAGTAGATACATTTTTCCCTTTCTGCTTGAGAGTTTCCTCTCCTGTTTTCTCTTAGACATCCTGAAGACAAAGATTGTAATTATTACTACATTGGTTGGACCAATTGGCTGTTCCAACCCCACTCTATTTAAACTTTCTGAATCTTAATCTCTTCATTTCTGAAATGGGGAAAATACTTGTGCTTCTCTCAGGGTTGTTTGCACATTAGATGAGAATACAGTAAAGCTTTTGTACATAGCAGGGGCTCAATGAACTTTAGCTAAAAGGGAAATAAACCTTTTTAAACAGATGATATTGCCCCTTCAGGAAAAGGAATTACTTTGTTTTGATTTCTATTGGGATATTCTTGTCAGATTCTTTTCATTCTGTACTTGTTACATCCTCTCATGATTCAGTTTATGTGAATTTCTGGGTGTACATGCCTCAGGGCATAATAGTTTTCGCAGAAATTTGGATCTTGCTACAGCTTGGTTTACTTGACAGGAATGACTTCTAAAGGCATTAAGATAAGAAAGAGTATAATTTCTCACCAGAAATGCATAGCAGACATCTTAATGATAATAGTAAATATTTACTTCTGAACTAAAAGTGATAGTATTTTTGTTGAAAACCTCAGTAAAGAAAATAAAACTAGGGCCTCCCTGGTGGCTCGAGGGGTTAAGTCTCAGCACTAAGAAACTATCAGTAGCCACTGTAGCATGAGTTCAATCTCTGTACAGGGAGCTGATCCATAAGGTGCAGCAGACCTCTCCTGTCTTACCAGCTGTTTCCCTCGGCAGTGTATTTAAGTCAGTCCACCTGTTCTGCTCCCCACTCTGTCTCTGGTGAATCCTCTCACCCCCCACACCTCTGGCCTACACCCTAGTTCTTGTCTGCATAAATAAATAAATCTTAAAAAAAAAAAAAAGAAAACTATACTGAATACCTCCACCAAAGTGTCATTACTATTGGAATTTTGCTATATATACCTTTACCCTCAACCCTTTTTTATTATGGAAATTTAAGGATATTTAGACAAGTAGAGCTAATACTTTAATAAACTCTTGAATTTATTGTTCAGCCTCAAAAATTAACTCACAATCTTGGGTCACCAATACCTCTACCCAGCCCTTCTTTCTCTCCTCTGTCCAACTGAATTTATCTTGAAGTTTGTCCTAGACATCATCTCATTTAGCTCACAAATATTCTCTATGTTGCACACTTTTAAAATGCCGTCTATCACATTTTGTACTCTCCCTCCCACAGGTTCCTCTTTACTTTAGGGGATATTCAGGTATTTCTGGTCATTGTATTTAATTATTCTTAGTTTAGGATCTCATTAGTTCATTTTATATTGCTTTGGAATTGTTGACTAGCCATAGAGCCAGTACTCAGGTTAGCATATTAAGTGTCACTGAAGGCAGCTCTGGGTATGGAATGTAGTGCGGGGGCTTTAGGGGTTGGAGTTGAGGGTGTGGGAAGAGTTCTTGAAAGGAGGATCTCTGTCTCTCTCTCTCTCTCTGTCTCTTTGTCTCTCTCTCCCCTCCATCTCTTCCCTCCCCCTCTTCATCTCCCTTCCCAGCCCACCTGCCTCCTTCCCTCCATCCCTCTCTCTCCTCACAGAAGGGCTATTAGCTTTCAGAACTAGAAGCCAAGTGTTTTTGTAGCCATCCTTGACTGAATTGAAGATCCGCTTCCTTCGTCTTGTTACAAGCCAGTTTGTTCATTCAAATAAATGCTAATATTGGAGACATACCCAAAGTCTCGGCCATTGAACCCAATCTATAAATCTGGGTGACAGTGATAATGGGGTTAGGGTTGTTTCATTGAGCAAGTTGTGAACATTTCATTTGCCGAATGAATTCTTTCTGCTTTCTGAAACCCCAGCAAGCAAAATGTAGACTGGTGAACT
Organism: Scalopus aquaticus; assembly: GCA_004024925.1. NCBI lineage: Eukaryota > Metazoa > Chordata > Mammalia > Eulipotyphla > Talpidae > Scalopus > Scalopus aquaticus. The sequence continues at coordinate 158,082 of PVIJ01002226.1, read as the reverse complement.
GAAAATGAACTGAATGAATTCTAATTTTAATGCTCAAATCTGAATATTTGCTCTAACAGTTTGGTATAGAATGGTTTCCTATGCCATTTTATGTTTCATCCTATTATTTGGGGGTGGTCATCAGTTGGTGATTGATAACTTAAGATCGCAACTAGCAAGGCTAATAATCTTTTAATAAAATTAAAGAGTTTGTACTATTAAATTGAACCCTATTAGTTAAATTGTTTACATTATTATTTTTATTATTTAACTGATGTAATACTTCTTCTAGTTCTCCATTTGGTTTTAGTAGCCATAATAAGTTCAGGTGGTTGGAAAAAAAGAGACCCCATCCTGATTTCTGTGCTTTTAGTCTGTATTAACACCTACATAGCTTTTTCTGGGTCTTTGAATTGTCATATTTTCTCTAGTTCTTTTGGGTGCATCCTGACATTCCTCTTTCATTTCTAAGAAGAGTCCACACATTTGTAACTCATGAATGCCTTGAGAACCCTGTAGGCAGAGACTTGGTGGTGTTTTTAAGATCACAGGACTGCCCTGCAGACTAGGAACAAAGAAAGCAGCCTCCTAGCATCCTGTCTGGATTTCCTCCTCAGGTCACTTGCTTTGGGTATTATTCACAACAGACTGATATGCTGCTGGGCCTCAGTGTTTCTGTTTTGGCTAGAGATCGAGCACGCGGAGCCCCAAGGTCCAGATGCTCTCTGTCCCTTTCCCCTCTTCTAAATCTCACTTGGGAATGGACACACCCACATGAAAGGATGCCGACATCTATTTCCTCTTGCCCCGTGAAGACTCCTGTAGGCACCTGCTCCTCTGTTGCTTTAACTCTTTGGTCATTGATTGATTAAATATTTATTGAGCACCTATTTGTACTGGCATTATGCCAGGTGCCGGATGCAGCATGAATATGGCAGTTCTTGCTCTCACGGAGTGCAGAGTTGACAGATCTTTAAACCAGTAAGCATGTACCTGTTTAGGTACAGAAACAGGGCTGAAAGGATACATACCACATGGTTGGCAGGGGTTGGAGGAAAGAGAAAGAGAAGCCTCTGTTTATTGTCTAAGTCTGGGTGATGTTTGAACTTGTTCTACATACGAATTACGTTATAACCACATTCATGCAAATAAAGATAAGATGCATTGTGAAAAGAACAAGGAACGTATAAAAATATACCAGGAAAGTCATTCTATGAGTTCCATGGGGAGCAGGGCCAAAGTAATTTTTTTGGGAAACATTTTCCTTTTCTGGATAAGAGCGGGAAAGTGGAGGGATAGGGAAATAGGGAGAAGGCTGTCATGCAGAGGGACTGTGATGTGCCCAAGATGGACCAACCAGCTTGTTTTGTTTATAACTTCAATACTGACTAGCTTGTATTAGGTCTTGGTGCCATGCCTTTTCTTTCTTGGGGAGCGGAGAGTACATGCAATAGTATTTTTAATTGGAGCTTGGAATATTTTTACTTAAATATATTTGAAACATTTGATATTTTTGAAAAGGTGCCATAATTGGTGATTGAGTTTCCAGTGAACCTGGGTAAGATTTTATAAGTCTTTTCATGATTACAGGTGAGCTATAAAGCTGCACTATGGCTAACTTTGTTTCAATATGACAAGTTAAAGGTTCCCTACCAGTGTGCATTAGATTGTGAGAGTGGGGTGGTATTAATGATAGTCATCCTATAAAACAAGTGAATAATAGGTTCTTAGTTCAGTTGGGGTACTCTGAAGCTTTCCCTTTGTGCAACGAATGGGTAAACTGATTCTCCATGCTTGTGTCCCACCAAGAACATAGTATCTTTACAGTTTGCTATGATTGTCCCCCCATCACTCCATCATCCCTCCCAGCTCCTGCGCTCAAACTTTTCTCAGTGTATCTAATAACCCAGTGGAACGCAGACTTCAGCATCATACAGTTGACTAGCAGCACACAGAAGACAATCTGGTCAACTGGGTACACACATGTTCAAGGGGTTATCCTTTCTTTCCCCCAGTGGGTGGGAGAAAATAAAGTACTGAGAAAAAACACCAGTCAGGCAATCAAGCAGAGAGTTAATTTATGTAGAGTTCTTTGATTTTTCTGTGCATGTCAGTACTATAGTGTTATTTCTGGAAGTTTCCAGGAGGTTTCATTCTTTAACTTCTTATAGATAAATGGTAGGCATGTATGCTGAGTTTGGTGTAGAAAGCAGTCATATTAAGTACTATACATACTGTGTGGTATTTCTTCCTTTTCCTACAAAACATTTGCCTTTTGGAAGAATGGATGGCTCAAGGGATTAGTGATGGGGAAGTGGAGGCTTTCATATTGGTTCAGATTTGACCTTGGTCAGTGATGCTTGAAAGTCAGCACTATTTAATAGGCATTAAGGGAGCCCACTTTTGATCCACTTCCAGTGGATAAATATCCATAGTTCTTTAATGCCATGGTTGCGGAACTAATTGGCAGAATTAAATGATTTAAGAACTTGACTCCCCTTTTGCCCTCAGAAAATAGCTGGTTGTTGTTTAAATCAGAATCTTGGAGATGGCAGGCATCATTTCTGAGGACTAGAGACTGTAGCTAGCTTTGAGCTCTTACTGTACTGGAAAGCTTATGTGCTTTGTATTGCTGTTAATAAGGGGGTTTGGGGGAAGAACTGGTTTTTCTGTTTGCAAATTTCCCCAAATTTGGTCATTCATCTGACCCTAGACACACTTAAAAAAACACTGGAGTCATTGATTGCCCAGGGTTCATTCCTCTTTTCTCCATGATCAAATAAAGGGGGTATAAGTATAATCTATATTCTTCTTTCTTGTTTTCACTACCTTGAAAGAATTTCAGCGCGGAAAGCCTTTTCTGACACCCTACTTCTGATTAATACTATGGATTTTGTAGTGTGGCTCCAGTGAAGTTTGTAATGTTTTATGTTTTAAGCTCAGTAACTGCCACTCATGATCACTCTATATTTATAGAGCTTCCAGGGAAGGGTGAGCACTCTGGGATGATATATTACCTGCTAATTTGTTTGCTGAAAGATGGGCCCATATATTTAGAATGATGACAGATCAGAATATTTGGCTAAGTGTATCAGTCAGTGTCTCATTTTTCAAAACATGAAAACTCCAACATGCTACTATAAAAATGCTGAGCATGGATAGAAGGATTTTTCCTCCCTAAATGAATTTCTGTCCTGGTTAGGTCCTTTTATATACTTACTGAAGAACATTTTTGGTTATATCCTACCTTGGGTAGTAAGAACTCCCAGCTGATTCCTTATCCTTTTGTAGGTTCTATTTGTCTTTTATGCAACTCATATTCATTTTTCTTATTGCAGTATTGAACACCAACATCTTTACCATATAAGGAAGGTCAAGCACAGAAATCTGTAGGTCTGGCTATCCTTTGTTCACTCTGTCTGTAGCCAAGAGGTGTAGACAAGGCCTTCACTAAAGGGTATAGGGAACAAAAAGCCAACAACAATGAGCTTTTGAGTCCAGCTGAAACACTTTACTTTGTGGGAGGAATTAAAAATACGATCCAGAAGACAGAGAAGCAGTGGCTACTCTTGAATAGGTAGAGATGTTGCATATTCTGTACTTCCCTGTGAGACTTTACTGAGCTTTATCTCCCCACAGCCACCCCCTCCCCCAATCCAGAAATGTATTGAGGATGACTTATCAGAATAAACTGTCAACCAAAGGAAAATGATAGGAAAAGGCTGTCTTCAATTCTTACCTGCCAATTATGCGATGCCACCCCCACCTTGGAGGGGCCTGGCTGGGGGACAGCAAGATTAGATAGTGAATGAATAAAAGGTCTTCTCCATTGTAGTTCACCTCTATACAGAAGTTGATCTAAAAAAAAAGTCGAGGATGTTTAGAAATAAGCAGATCAGATTCCAGGTAAACCCATTAATGCTGTCACTCAGTGACATGTTACTGATTTTCTCAGGACAGTCCTTGTGATCTGTGTGTTTAAAAGGCATTTACATTGGAGGTGAGCATAGCTGAAGAGATAAAGTTTCTCCCTTTAACTCTGCCTAGTTTGCTTTTTGGAAATGTCCCCCAGCCTGCCTGATGGCTCTGCCAGGCTGCTGTGCTCCTCGCCCCGGGTCCTCGGGATGCCAGCCAGGCTCTGAGTTGGGATTTGGTGGCAGTGGGATGGAGTGTGATGACTAGTGTGAAGTAGGCTATAAGCAAAATCAGGACAAATATAAATAAGGAATGTGTCTGTCACCCAATATTTTTGAGACCCCTCAACTCTCATAGCCAGTCCTTCAAAAGAGAACCTACTATGTCATCTATTCTATCACATCAGGTTTTAGGGAAACACTTTTGCTTTTCCATTCCACCAAATGGAAAGAGAGGCAGAGCTCCTGAGTATGTTGTTCTCAAGAACATTGTCTTCTTTCATCCCCTGCTCATGGATTGGAAGAATCAACATTATCAAAATGGCCATCCTACCGAAAGCATTTTACACATTAAACACAAGTCTGATGAAAATCTCAATGGCATTCTCCAAAGAAATAGAACAAATATTGATGAAATTCATATGGAATCACAAAAAACTTTGAATAGCCAAAGTGCTCCTGAGTAAAAAGAAGAATGGAGATGTCAAACTCCCAGACTTCAAACTATACTACAAAGCCATAATAATTAAAACAATATGATATTGGAACAAAAAAAGACACACAGACACACAAGCCAATGGAATCAAATTGAAAACCCAGAAATAAAGCCACTCTTGTATGGACAACTAAACTATGACAAAGGAGCAAAGAATTTGCAATGGAACAAGCATAGTCTGTTCAATAAATGGTGCTGGGAAAACTGGACTGCCACTCAAAATGGATAAAAGATTTGAAAATAATACCTGAAACCATAAAATATATGGAAGAAAACAGAACACTCCATGACATACACCTCAGAAACATCTTTGCAGACTCATCTCCAGAAGCAAAGAAAAAGAAGGAAAAGATAAACAGCTGGGACTACATAAAACTGAAAACTTCTGTACAGCAAGAGATAATAACCAAAGCTACTAATTGGGAGAAAATATTTGCACTCCATACAACTGATAAGGGACTGATTTAAAAAATCTACAAAGAACTCACATTACTCAACAAAAACAAAGCAAACTAGCCAGTCAACAAATGGATAGAAAAACTAAAATGACACTTCTCCAAAGAGGAAATGCAAATGGCCAACCAGTATATGAAAAAATGTTGAGCATTTTTTCAGGGAAATGCAAATCAAAACCACAATGAGATACCACCACTGAGAATGGCCCATATTTAAAAAAAAAAAAAACAAAAAAAAAACAAAAAAAAAAAAACTGGCAACAGCAAATGTTTAAGAGGATGTGGAGAAAAAGGAACCCTTTTACACTCCTGGTGGGAATGCAAATTAGCCCAGCCACTACGGAAAGCTATGTGGAGGACCCTCAAATTATTAAAAATGGATCTACCATATGACCCAGCAATTCCACCCCTAGGAATCTACCTAAAGAACACAAAAACATTAGTTCAAAAGGAAACCTACATGCCTATGATTATTGTAGTACTATATATAGTAACTAAGTTATAGAAACAACCTAAATGCCCCTAAGCAGGTAACTGGATAAAGAAGATGATTATTGTAGTACTACATATAGTAACGAAGTTATAGAAACAACCTAAATGCCCCTAAGCAGGTAACTGGATCAAGAAGATGTGGAATACTATTCAGCAATCAAAAAGATAAACTCATGCCATTCACGGCAACATGGCTCGAGCTGGAAGGGATAAGGCTCAGTGAAATAAGTCAGAAGGAAAAAGAAAAATATTGGATGGTTTCACTTATACAAGGAATAGGGAAGCCAAACAAGGGGTCAGGAAAAAAAAGGCAAATGAGCAGGCAAATGAAAAATCATAGATATTCAGCAGGGAAGGGAGAGGGATCACAACAGGGGAGGGAAGAGCACAAAAGACTATGGTGATAGTTCATGGGTGACTTAGTGGTAGGATTTTTATGAAGACTACACCTGAGGGAAGAAATCAAACATTGTACAAAAATGAACAACAATATAAAAAATAAATGAATTAATTAAAAAAAGAATATTGTCTTCTCTTAGGTTATCAAAGTTACAAATTCTTTCTATCCCATGATTCCCTAGCTTATTTTTTTGTATAAAATTAGTGATCCTTCTATCTTTAAAAATATTCATTCCTTTTTTTTTTTCTTGTCACTATTCGTATTTTCTTTTCTTATATTTCTGGATCTGTTTAGCCAAATGGTCTCTGGAATTGTGTTTGCTGGTGTTAAGTCTGTTACTTGGCTGTCTTATTTATGAAGTAGGTTTTAAAATCGTGTTAGTGTTATAAATCAACATTTATATCCTTTTACAGACAACTTTAGGGATTGGAAGTCTTACCTTTTGCTTTTTGAAGAAGAAATTATGTTTAAGCTTTTCTTTTTGTGTGGGCCCTCTATGAGATGGTGGTGGTAGGGAAGTAGTAGCAGGAATGAAAACAGGACTGCCAAATTCAACCAAATTTATATTGCCTAAATTCATTTGCCATGCCATATTTTTGCTGTTGCTTCATTGTAGCCACTGAGATGGAAATTATACTGATTATGAAAAGTAGTTTTTATTCTGGAAACTACAATCATTTAGAATAAGGGCACAACACAGCTCTGTATACTACATTGTAAATATTGACATGGATAACTTTGTCTAGCTCTTCGATATTAAATATGATTAAACTACAAAAGTTATACATAAAATAGTCATAGAAAGAGAATATTGAAATTCTCATGTCTGTGGTTATTCTTGGTATTTTCCTCATCTCTAAGTGGTGATCCTCCTCACTTCTTGTCTCTACCCCCTGCCCAACCCACCAACAAACACAAAGAAAATTTCTAAATCCTTTCAAAGGATCAGAGAGAGTTAATTATAGTGATATGCAGCAACTAGGACAGTTTTAGCTGTTGGTCTGTCCCAAGCCTACAGAAGGTTCTTATTTCATAAGCAGAGATAATTTGTTTTTCTCTGTGTGCCATATGGTTTTGCAACTGCAGAGATCAAACAGATTTGTGGATGTAAACTTCAGTTCTGAACTAAAAAAATTTTTGAGTCTTGTGGAGATTTTCATAATGTGCTCGAATCATTGATGCCAACCAGGTCTTGGTCGAGAATCCCTTGCCAGTTCTGTAAGCAGCTATGTGTGGTGGTTTTTATTTGCCTTGGACTTTAAAGATGATGTTAGAAAGGAAACTTGGAACACAAATTGTCAACTGGAATGCAATGATTATTTGTTTTTTATAAAGATGATGATTAAAACCAGGAATCATTAAAATAGAAGAATAATAGTTTTGAGGCTGCCCAGGTGGTCTGTGGAAAGGACTGGAGCTTTCTCTTCATCAGAAAAGTTTTAATTGCACTAATTTACATTGAGATTAATTGTTTTGGTGATGGTCTTTAGGATTAAGGGATTGAGTTTTTTGAGTGCTATTTTTTAATAGGGAAAAGAATATAAAGTTGCCAGTGATTTTGCCCTTATTTTTAATGACTATATATGTGCTTAGTCTTGCTGGTAGAATGAATATACTTTTTAATATTGTGCTTGGTTTATCTAAAGTGAATGCTGCTACATAATCCCTGTTCCCTTTGTTTTCCAGTTATAAAAATTAATGGTGTATCAGAATTACATTGTCTCCATTTCTAATTGTAAAATTTGATGGCTTTTGAGATCTTCTCTGTTAGGAATGCTCTGTCCTGTTAGCCCACAATCCTTAACATCTCAGATGCATTATTATTCCCTGAGAAGAGCCTTCAGGACCCTCAGACTCAGCTTCTTAGACAATTAGGCTTTCTGGGAATACCCTTATATACCTCCATGGTGTTGCCATGACATTTGTAAAAATTAATTCTTTAATTTTGGTTAACCTGATTCTTCTGCTGTTTATCTGGCTCCAAAAAACAGGAACTGTTCTGTCTTGTTTTCTGCTCTGTTCCCAGCCTTTGGCTTGTAATGTGTGCTCAGTAAATATTTGTTGAATAAGTGACAGTATAGTTGCTGTAAATCATGCTTACTTAGTTTCTATAAATAAACTTTTTCCCTTTTGCTAATTTTCATATAGAGCAGTTTCTAGAATAGCAGTTATGGTCTTTTTTTTTTTTTTCTTCCTGATAACTACATACCTTCTGCTGGCATGTATTCAAATAGATCGGTTACTTGTATATCCAGATGTTATTCTTATTTATTTGTTTTCAAATTTGAATTTGTGCATGGCAGCTATTATTTTGCTATTACCTGGGCTTATAATTCCAAAACCTACAGCAGGAATAAGCAGACGTTGATGAATTTCCACATAAATCTTACAATATGTTTCATCTTGGTTGGTACAGAGCACAAAACCTGAGACTTCTTGAAAAGAACAGGGTTATAAAGTGCGAGCTCTTAGAAATCACATCATCTAATTCTTCCTTATTTTATACCCCATGAAACAAGAACACTCAGAGTTTACCTGACTTTGCTCAAAGTAAAGTGACTAGTTAGACTGGTTAGTGTTTGAGTAGGGTTAAGAACCCAGTTACTCAACTCCAAATTGGTATTCTTTCTGCTAAAAAACATTGTTTTTGGCAGAAAGTCAGTTTTTCTGTTTACCAAAACGTCTTTATATGTTAGTGCATCTCAAACAGTCATGAATGACTGCTCCATAAATATGCATTTTATACTCCCTCAGGCAGTTGTAATGAGAGGCATCCAATATTTGATAGCACAGAGTACTTTATCTCCCATAAATCAGGTGGAGGAAACACTAAATGAAAGGATGCAGTGTCTTGCATTTTAAAGGTGCAAAGGCTTTGATGAAAGGCTCTGCGGTAGGTTTTCCTATGAGGACCCAAACCCTGTCTCTGTGCCACCTCTGTAAAAGATATTCAGCTTAGAAAGACTCTTCTCCATCAAATAAACATAGCAGCTTATTTGGGGGTAAGTTAAGGAGGAATGAATGGACAAGTGAAGAGTGCTTTCACCCTCCCTCAGAGCTTCTCCCTGCCCCCTGCTCTGAGGCAGACACCCCATCTCAGGCGTTCTTTCATAATATCAGCCTGGAAACTGGAACATCCACTTGAACAACACACACTTCAACAAGTTAACCAGACCTTGGTTTATTTCTTGTTGCTTTTTAAAAACAGAAGTCAAGAGGATTTGATCTTTTTAAAAGTACTCATACATATGATTTCAAGAAGTAGAAGCTTTGTCCTTTCCTTGCTTGCCTTAGGAACACAAATCTTCCAAAATACTTATTTTTATGCCATTATTTAAAAATGGAGTCACATTATAAGGCATAAGAACTTTCTGTAAACTTACAGTAGATACAAATTAGGGATCCAAATGATTCCTGAGGGACCGAATCTGTATGAAGCCCCCTTTTCTTGCCACAGGGTCCTTGGCTCCAACAGTGGACTCAGGACAGGATTAAAACAACCCCACTCACCCTCTGCCTCCAGCCTTCTAACAGGAAGACAAGAAATGGACTTATAGTCAACCAGACCAGCTGGAATTCTTCACCAAGACAGTGCCATCTGAAGCTATGAGAACGATGCTTTTTTCCCTTCCTCTCTGTTTGCAAGGCTGTAAAGTTTCCAACCTAAAGCAGTTTGCAGTCATGTTCCCGCCTTTTGGAGGCAGAGTGCATGGATGAAAATGATGCCAACATGTCCAGGTTTCTCCGAGTGGGCAAAGGGAATATGAATTGCATTTACTAAGTGATATTCCAGAGATGCTCCTCAGGCAGTGGTTGTGAAACTACAGTGTCCTCAAGAATTCCCTGAGAATTTGTTTAAAACTGCAGATCCTTGAGTCCTACCCCAGGCTTGTTGGCTTGCTGGCGCGCCAGAAATCTGTTTCAAACAGATATCCTGGGTGATTCTAATGCTCTTCACTGTTGTTAAGAGTCTGTTCTTCAACCCACCAACTACAATGTCAGTTTTCACTAGGTGCAAGTTAACGTTAGGTTTATTGCAGTAGAAAGTTTGGTTCATTGAAGTTAGGTTTAGAAAGATACTGTTTTAAGGCTAATGCTGGACCACATTTATTAAAGCAAATTCTTTGTTAAGAAGAAACTTTCTTTCCTGGAGATGTGATATTTGAGAGTGGGTGAGGGAGGTTGTAGTGGTCAGTGAACTTGACTGTTCTGAAGTCATACACTGACCTGCTTGTGTTCCCCCAGGCTGCTATTGTCCTCTTTTTGGCTTCCTTCTGCTGCCTCCTTTTCTTTTGACAACCAGCTGTGGACCAGAGTGACTGGAGGGGAGCAGGAGGTGGTATCCTCATCAATCTCTTTATTTAAAAGGTGAAGTCCTTCTAGTTCACTTTTGGTTTTCCTTGGCCACCGGCACAGATGATCCCTCTCCCGCAGTTACTTTCTACGCATTGTCTCTCCATACAAGTCAGGGAATGGAAAGAAGCACTGAGGATACGAAGTGTGACTTCTAATTGTTACTTTGTCAGGCTTACTCTCTCCCTATGTTTGTAGCTACTGAATTTTTCTGTCTTTGAATCACAAAGACTGAGGCCATGAGGGAAAATGGGGTTAGAATTTTTGCTGATTATAATACCCTTGGTAGTCACTCTCTTACACAAGTTGATTTGCATAGAGCTTTTATGAACTCTATTGTATTTCTACTGGTCATCTTTCTCTAGGAGGGGACAAATGCTGTAGAGAGATATTCTTGTCTGTTACTTTGAACTAAATAGTGCCTCACAAAGATAATAGGAAGCAGTTATTTATAAAGATATGGGCATGAGGGTATACAATCAAACTCTGTGTTTGCAGATTTTTTTTTCAGGTTATGGTTATAGCAAGTGTAGTAACAATTGTAGTGGTGGTGAAACTGATGATGGCCAAGCACTCTTTTAAGTGCGTTAGTCCTTTTAACTTGTACAAAGCCCCAGTCAAGTAATGTTGATTATTGTTCCACTTTAGAGATGAGAAAACTGGACCACAGAGAGATTAAGTAACTGGTTTAAGTTAGTAAGTGACGGAGCCAGAATTTGGAGCCACATTACCCGTCACTAGATTCCTTGCTGTCAGCCCCACTTGCCAAATTAATAGTTTATGGCACCTAACCAAAAGCTGGTCTTAAAAGGGAGAATGGTGAGTGCTGGAAGATGGCTGGATCTATCTTCGGGGCAGGATGAAAAAAGGCTAGGAGGAGGGAAAGTGCAAAGACTGGGGAGGAAATCATGTTCCTGAGACCTCAGCTGCAGGTACACTCTGAGGTGGTGGTGTGAGTCAAAGGCTGGGCAGGTAGACTGGAGGGTTCTTCTGCGTGTGAGGCTTTGAATGCAGACAGAATGCTATCTGTGTAGCTCTGTGGTCTGCAAAACTAGTGCTGGTATCTAAACTTTCATCATAAGGTTAGATTGTTTCAAAGATACAATTTCAGACATGTAAAAATTCACATTCAAAAATAAACCTTTTTTGATGTCCTGAAATATAGTTGATGAAAATATGTAGCATTTTCATAGCAGTCACTGCACATGCACACCTATGTTTTTTGCAGCACTATTAACAATAGCTAAAACATGGAAACAACCCAAATGCCAAAAATTGATGACTGGATCAAGAAGATGTGGTACATGTATACAATGGAGTGCTATTCAGCAATCAAAAATGATAAACTGATGCAATTCTCAGCAACATGGTTGAAGCTATAAGGGATCATGCTCAGCAAAATAAGCCAGAATGAAAAAGAAAAATACGAATGGTATCACTTATAGGAGAAATATGAGAGAGCCAAATGAGAAATCAGAAGGAGAAAACAGCACACAAAACATAAACACAAGCAAAAACTAGCAGGCAACCACAAATAAGAGACATTCTATAGGAGAGGAGGAGGAAGAGAGACCAAAAATAGGGGAGAAAAGCGCACAAGGGACAGTGGTGATGGTACACAGGTGAATTGGTGTTGGGAAACCTAAAAGGATACACAATAATGTAAAGGATATATATTAAATTAAAAAACTACAGTAAAAAAGATAAAAAATAAAAAAGTGAACAAGATCTTTAATTAGAAAATTGTCTTCCTCTGTTAACCTTGAGCTCTTTTTCATCCCCAGATTTTCTAGACATGTTCATGACTTTTGCTGATCATCATGTCATACATAATATAAATGCACAGAGATTAAAAATGACTTGTGCCCACAAGAATTAATCAATCCAGAAGTAATGAAACATTTTTTTCTCTCAAGTAGAATAGACTCAATTAAAAAAAGAACATGATTATATTACAAATTCTGATAAATGTTGAGTAAAAAGTAAAAATGTATTTTAAAAATTATCTCTTACATGTATGTGGATGATTTTTTTTATCCCATATCCATTTTTAAGTAGAAGATAAGCGATATGACATCACATCTATTTTCTGTTTTTCTTTTTTTATTTACACAGACACTGGAAAAACTTGCTCAAAAATGAAAAAGGAAGGAGTATTATAGCAAAGACAGCTAATTTTTTGGATACTTTCCAAAGTTACAGGACAGTGATCTATCATCCAAAATTACTTATCATTGGTGATGCTCAAATATTGGGTCCTCTAATTTTGTTTGAAGCTATTGGACTTGCAAAAACATTTGTTTCCCTGCCCTTAATATCTTTATTTCTTTTTTCTTTTTTAAAAAGATTTATTTATTTATGCATACAAGAATTGGGGTGTAGGCCAGAGGTATGGGGTGGTAAGATGATTCACTAGAGACAGAGTGGGGAGCAGAACAGGCAGATTGACTGAAATACACTGCTGGGGGGAGCAGTGGTCAAGACAGGAGAGGTCTACTGCACCATGTCCGTCAGCTCCCTGGCTGGGGATAGCTTCATAGTGCTGAGACTTAACCCCTTGTGCCACGAGAGAGGCCCGATGCCTTTATTTCTTATCCATTTCTTTGCACCAACACCAGTTTGTTTCCAGTGATTTTCCACTTTGGTGTCTCTGGTGAAATGTGGTTGTGGCTGAGAAGTATGCTGACTTGAGGAGTGAGAAAGGGCTTGGTGGGAGTAAGAATGAGACTTTCTTAGACATATCATTTTTAAGGATAGAGGACACAAGGAAATAGAAGATGGAGAAATTGATTTCTGTCCTTTAGAACTGCTTTGGAACAGTTTTCATGTGCCCTGAAGGGTTTATTAGCCCAGTTTGAAGACTCTTGCTCTAGGATGTGGGCTACCAGCGAGATTTAAGTTTCTTATTTCCCTAACATTCACTTTTAGCTTCTGAAGTATAGCGTGGGGGTCTCTCTCTCTCCCCTTGCCCCCCCCACCCCTTGCCTCCCGCCCTCTCCCTACCTACCTGTTTATTTACTTGTCTATCTACATACAAAGCTCCAAACTTACCCAGAAAATGAATTTTTGAACCAAGATATTATTTCTACCATGACATTCAGCCAGAGACTCCAGCTCGAGTTTAGATGGAGGTGACCTGTGTGGCCAGGTAGATGACCTCTAGAAGGAGGGCTGGCAGAAGACCCATCTGGTTATACATCAGGTTGTATGAGGTGTGGGGGAGCTGATAGGCACAGTGGCCACCCTGCACTTTACCACTGTTGCTCAGTTCCATGCTGTTCACTTCCACCTTAAATTTGACATGAACTGACAAGTTGGCCTAATTCCAGAAAGTTAATTAGTTAGAAAGGGATATTAATATATAGATACATATTCATCTTACACATTTTAAATGAATGCATAAATGTCCTCCATTTTGTAGTATCCTGAGGAAAGAACCTTTCCCCCCCTTTTAATATTTGCCCACTGATTGGAGTTCTGAGTGGTTTTTCTTATATTGTCATCCATCTTAAAAGCAGAGCAGGAATTAGAATCTGCAATGTGAGGTTAGAATCTTTCGAGATTAAAATATTTTTTTCTTCCAGTCTTAAATTTTCTCTTTACAGTTGATCGGACAGATATTAATTTAAATGCTCTCTTTCAATGAATATTTGCAAAGGATTTGCTTTCATTTTTAAAAAGGTGCTTTTTTACCCTCATTTTGTTGGCTTATAAGATAGTAAATTATATAATTATGATTACTACTGCAAATATCTAAAACTTCCTCTCCCCACACCTCCAAAATGAGATGCTGGAAGAAACCAGATGCCCTGTGGTCAGAATATTACTGTGGGAGAGGCAGAGAAGTAAAGTCAGTTAAGAGTTTCAAATGTATATAATTATCTTTGTTTTGCCTATGTCTGTCTTACTGAGCGTATTGTTCAATAAATAAGAATCTTCCTTTCATTGGTTTTCTTTCCAATTGCATGTAAAATTGCCTACTGTAACATTCTGTAAGTGTTTTTTATTCACATCACTTGTTTTCAGTGTTCAGTAATTTTTAAAATAACTTTTAAGAAAGGACAGGAGCTTGAACATGTAACTCACTCACACTTTTAAGACTGCTGAGAAGCTTTTTTTGGTTAGAAAGTTGTAACAGAACTTGTAACAACTTGTATTGGTTTCTATTCTGCCAAGCTACAAACTTTCTTAAATAATAGGGAGCAGAAGTTTTTTAAAAAAATTGTGTACTGAGGGTTTGTTTTTTTTTTTTCCAAAGGTGAAATGAAAGCAGTACTGTACAGGAAATTAAATTTTGGAGTAAGCGAGTGAAATTGGTCTGATTGGAATCATTAATGTCCCTTTAATGAGGGACTGTATGAAAAATGTTAGGCAGAAAGTGTGATGCCAGTTAAAAATCATCAGTGTGAAATTTATTATTTGAACAAATAATATTTGGAACTGAACAGAGAGGAAAGGGAAAATTTTTATGTGGATGGAATTAGCTTTTCATTCTTGGGGTGTGGAAAGCTACTGGGACATTACAATTGATTTGGTTTTTGCTAGAGAGAAATACTTGTGATATCAGTTAATAAAATTTTTCACAAATTAGAATTTAGTATTCTAGGGACATTTTCTTTTGCCAGGAGTGCTGTGAATGCCTATATTTCTATATTATAATTGTAAAAATATAATGTTTTTTCCCCCATCTTCTAAAATCTAGGAAAACATCTAATGTAGTTCTAAAATCTTAGTTACATATTCAAGCTCCTGTTTGTTTCCTGTCTTGTAGATCTGTAATCTTCTAGATTAAGAGGTCAAGTAATTTGACCCGCTTCATTGAGAAACTCTCAGAGGACGCTGGCAATAATATTTGGAGATGAATTTTCAATCATAGGTGCTGGGAAAACCTCACTTCCAATAGGGAGGTAGGAATGTGAGCAGGATCCTATGTGGGGAAAACAGTTATATGTATAGTTACAAATATGTTATACATGATATATATTGACTGTTACTGAGTAATGAATTGAGGTGAGCTGAAGTTGGTGAGCTTCATGAGTAGAGGGAGTCAGTCTTTCTCTGACTTTCATTAAGTTCAGAGCACCTAACACCACCCCTGGTAGGGACAGGCTGCTCGGCCACCCTTTGTTATGAATGAGGTATGTTCATAACACAAGGACCGCCATCTCTCTGTGGATTTGAATATAAGCACTTCTAAGTGTTTCAGGGAAGAAATAATCAATGCCACCCCCTCCTTTTCCTTTATGAAGACCTTTTCTACAGAGTTACACTTAGTGTTGAAAATTGAGGGCTTTTTAATTTTAAGCAGCATTTAAAACTACTCCAAGATTCACAAGGTTAATGAATAGAAGTGTGACCATAAGTCAAGGACTGACTTCTGGCTTCTGACCTCTGATGGTGAAGAAAAAACAGCCATATACATTACTCATAAAAGTGGTCTGATTCTCAGATTTTCTCTGGTACTTTCTGAACATTCCATACAATGAAAGTCTTTATTAGAGAAAAATATTTTTGCACACACAATTTTTGAAATTTATTCAATTTAAGAAACACCCTTTATTTTTCACTGTACAGCTTTTTAATAAACCTATAATAATATTTGGGATGTACATGTATAGATTTGTTACTGAAAACTGGTTTTGTCTTTGGGACCTTGCCA
The DNA here is from genome assembly GCA_004024925.1 of Scalopus aquaticus. Lineage (NCBI taxonomy): Eukaryota > Metazoa > Chordata > Mammalia > Eulipotyphla > Talpidae > Scalopus > Scalopus aquaticus. The sequence continues at coordinate 142,115 of PVIJ01002226.1, read as the reverse complement.
GATGTGAAACAGTAGATTCTATGTGGGATTGTATTTCTAATACAGTTCTGTATTTGATGTCTTAAACTTTCTGTTTAAACTATTTCTCAAATAAATCTAAGCTTTGGATAGCAGTGGCATTGGCACAAAATATATTCACGAATGTATTATACCGGTGAAGAGTGCCACAGTGGATTGCTTTGGGTCCTTTAAGTCATAGCCTATCAGAAGCTGAAAGCTTGCCCACCAGTTACTGGGTTTGTAGGTTCTATTCTTGTCTCTTTCAATCTTAAGACCTATCTTCCTCCCTTTAACCTCCATAAACACTGGAGCAGGAGATGTTCTAGCAGCTTGAGTCTAGCTGCTTCTAGTGCCAGAGGTGATGGGGAGGGGGGAGTGCAATGTAAAGGTCACTCTGCTTACGTGAGTGATGTCAGCCTTAATTAAACAACAACAAAAAATGATGTTTGGTAGCTTAGAAAATGAAAAGGATAAAAATTTAAAGGGCTGCCTAGCATCTGAACTGTACATTGGATCTACTGGGTGGTCTTTTGCAACTTACTTTATTTTCCCTGTGTTAAATAGGATTAAGAATGCTTCCTTTTCTGGAGTGTTGTAAGAAGGCTCCAGTGTGATTGTGAAGGTCTTTGCAAACAAAACTCCAAGTAATAAAGAAAAATCTTAAAGCATCTCTACTGTTGCTTACTGAGAATTGATCAGAGTTCTATAAAAGGAAAGTGGTCAGAGTATGCCAGGAAAATAACATGAGAAATAAGTAATCCATAAACTTTACAGTCATAAGGGGATCCGGGTGGGTGGATCTAATGACTTGGCAACTGAAAGAGGGAAGCAAGTGTAATTGTTGATTTTATCAGAGCAGATGTGTATGTGTGCGTGCATGCGCACACGCACACACACATGTGCACACACACACACACACACAGGAGGATGGAGATCAAATATACATTGAACAATTAACATTACTTTCAGGAGAAGAGTCTGTAGTTGACAGAATCCTAAATATCACTACTGTATTTAAAGGTGTGATATTAATGCTCAATAAAATATTGTATCAAATTCTGTCAAAATAGAGATTGTAATAAACGTGTAGGCTTGCTTCTTTTCATAGAACTTTTGTTTGAGGGCTTATAGGTAAATAGTTTGTATTATCACTGGGAGTTTATGAAGGTTGATTGTCATGTAATTAACCCTGTTGAATACTGAACCTAGAAACTGTCATTTTGGTCAGTCAGCAAGTTTTTTTTTTTTTTTTTTTCTGTTTGATTCTGAAGTTTTATCACTTTCAGCTTTAAAGGTTGCTTTTGAATTGAAAATGTCACAGGAAAGGCTGGCTGTTAAATTCATGACCAATAAGGAGAATTTATAGGACTCAAAATGTTTAGAAGATTTCTTTAATTAGAAGATATTTTTCTGGACTTCTTCCAGGGAATGCAGTTCTGTGTAATAATTTACAAAAAGGGACTTGAAAAAAGGAAATATCACTTTTGGGGCAGGAGGCTGAGAGGGTGGGTGGATGGAATGTTTGGTAGAATATGTTGAGTGAAAGAGTTGTATGGACCACAGAAGGAAGCTCAGTCAGTTATCAGGTGTGGTGGTGCCTTAGAGTTTAGACCACACGTGTAGTTATTCTTTAAGATCCTAAAAAGCAAACTTAAGGATTGGGGGTACTTCCTCTTTACCCTCATGTCTGCTGATACTGAAACCATTTGAAATTTTTAGCTATGATGTTGGTTTATGTTTCTTTGCCTATTAAATTTTCTTGAGTATTTTTTCTCTTGCCAGAATTAATCATTTAGAGAAGACTTTACACAAATTAAATAAACTATATGTGTATATGTATGTATGTAGGCTTATGATGTATATATGTGTATATATAGATAGATATGCTATATGTGATTAAACAAATGTGCACCAAGGAATAAACCTAAGTGAAGGGAAAGAGAACTGTGTAATAATAAGCATGGTGCAAAGCCATAGGAAAGCACTCATTAAGAAGAAGGTGTACTTAGGCCCCCCTTTCCTACCTTTTACTTGGGTTCCTCACTAATTATAAGCCATCTCTGTCATAAGGTGGTTTGAGCTTGGGGGACAAAAAAATAGTGAGACTTGAATTAGTTGGCAAATTATTATCAGCCCCAGTAGTTGGAATTTTCATATGAAGCGGGATTATGAGATTTTGAATTGTAGGTGAGGTTTAATTTTAATTTCCTTGTTAATTTGTCAGTCACTAACATTACTGTAGGTGAGATTATAATGTGTGCTTCCATATGGCCATTACTAAAATTGGTTTGAATTTGTGACATTGGGAACAAATAGAGACTAACAGGGTCCGCTAGGTCACTGAGAGGTCATGGGATTTCTTTTGGGACTAACATTCAGCTGTATGAAATCTTATGGAGAGGGCAGTAGAGTAGGTATTCCTTAATATGGTTGTACTGACAATGTTCTGGGACCAGAGTTCCTACTTGTATATGCTAGGGAGAGAGAACAAGTCACAGTGGGAAGATCATTGAGCATCTTTAGTAGGCAAGAGTTTTCACCCATTATATTTCCGTTGATATGGGAATTGAAAGTCCAAGTAGTTAGTTGTTCTACAATTATTCTCAAATCATTCAAGGTGAAGCCAGGAATCTGGGCTATACATTGTAGTGGCTAAAAGCATACGAAGCTCTACTATGAGGGCTCAAATCTCAGTTGTTTTGTCAATCAATCATTTGTCAATCATTAACACTTCTTTCCTTTCTTTCCCTTACCTTCAAAATGAGGATCATGAGGTACTTAGAGAATTATTGTGGAGATTAAGGAATATATGTAAAATGTATGTTTAGAACAATTCCTTGCATAGAGTAACACATGTTTTAGCGATTAATACCACTGCTGCTATTACTATTGCTAGGACTGTCTAGGATTCAGTCATTACTTCTATTATAAAGCATATTGGGTTGGTAACAGGGATACTAAGTGCAGATTAGATTTAACATCCCATTGGTGACCTTACAGTGAATGGATTTTAATTGTCATAATTAATTGTTGGAAACACTGGAAGTAAAATATGTTTTCCCCAAAGATGTGAAATTGCCCTAAAATCCATTTGGGATGATCCTGATTTTAAAAAAGCATTCCCTGTGCAAGTGGAATCATTCCTGAGGGTTGGACAGGAGGCTGATCAAAGGGCAGCAAGGAGTCGGAAAGGAAGCAAACTATTCACCTGAATGCCCTGTTACTCATGGCAGCATTACATTGTTGGGGAACTTCAATCTTCTCAAGAGGACCAACAAATACATTTGCTCAAATACATTCACAAAAAATGAAAATGATAAAATTAAACAAGGTGTGTGAATATTGCCTTCATTTGACAAGGTGTAACTCAAATCTCTGATTATTTATGGGAGGTTCCTTGGACATTTCAGAAAAAAGCAAGTAGCTCTAATGTGTGTTGACCAAAACACCACACTCAACCAGTTTTGCTTCCTCTACAAAGAAATACTATCCCTGGGCCTCCCTGGTGGCACAAGGGGGTCAGTCTCAGCACTCTGAAGCTTCCTCAGCCTCTGCAGCATGAGTTTGATTTAAATTCTATGGAAAGTGGAATTGTATAGTATTTGCCTTCCTGTGCCTGGCTATCTTCCCTTAGCATAATGTCCTCAAGGTTTATCCATGTTGTAGTATTTGATGGGATTTTCTTCTTTTTTAAGGATAAATAATATTCCACATTTTCTTTATTCATTTGTCCACCCATGGGCTTTTAGGATGCTTTCACTTGGTGATTATGAGGAATGCTGCAGCTAACATGGATGTGCAAATATCTCTTTGAATTCTGTTTTCAGTTCTTTTGATATATAATATACCCAAAGTGGGATTACTGTATATTACAATAGTTCTATTTTTAACTTTTTGAGAAACCACTATACTGTTTTTCATAGTGGCTGCACCATTTCACATTTCCAGCAACACTGTACAAGATTCTAATATCTCTACTTTCCCACCAACATTTATTATTTTCTTTCTTTCTGATAGTGACCACTATCCTAAGAGGTATAAAATGATGTCTCATTGTGGTTTTGATTTCCATTTCCCTGAGGATTAGTGATGTTGAGCATCTTTTCCTATGCATGTTGGTTATCGGTGGATCATCTTTGGAGAAATGTCTGTTCAAATCCTTCCCCCTTTTTAAAATTCAGCTTATTGTTTTGTTATTGAGTTGTAGGAATTTTTAACAATATATTCTGGATATTAATCTCTTATCAAATACGTGACTTGCAAATATTTTCTCTCATTCTGTCATTTGTTCACTCTGTTGATTTTTTCCTTTACTGTGAAGAAGTTTTAAAATGTGATGTTGTTCCATCTGTTCAATTTTTGTCCTTGTTGCCTATGCTTTTGGTATCATATCTAAGCATTCCCTATAAAATTCATGGTCACGAAGGTTTTCTCTTACATTTCCTTCTAGGAGTTTTGTAATTTCAGGTCTTAGATTGAGGTCTTTAATCCATATGGAGTTAATTGTTGGATATGGTATGAGATAAGGGTCTTACTTATTTCTTTTATATATGGATATCTAGTTTTCCCAAAACTGTTTAGGAGACTACCCTTTCCCATTTGTGTAGTCTTGGCACCTTTGTCTATGACTATTTGACCATTTAGTTGTGGGTTATTTCTGGGCTCTTTTTTCTGTTCCTTGATGTTTATACAAGTACCTTACTGTTTTGTTACCTTGTTGTACTAATTTTTAAGAAGCATTGGTTGTGTTCATGTTCTTAAGGGTCTGACAAGGACTGTTTAGAAAAATCTATTAATAGTGCATCTTCTTTAATTCTTTATAACATATAATAGAACCTTTTGAATTGTTGTATCCAGTGTCACTTCCTTAAAAGTGTAGGGAATTTCTTTTTCTTCTCATGCATATTTGGAACAAATTGAGTATGTGAAAATTCTTATTCTAAAAGGGATGACAGATGGTGTAAATTTAGTTGGAATGTTTGCCTCCTCAGGTATTTCTGATCTTCAGATGCAGGTAGGAAGGCAGTGGAGATTTGGGATTGTTTACTGTGGCATAATCTGGAAATATGGTCAAGAGGTTAGAACTCTGGAGCCAGACTGCTGCATTGAATCTCAGCTGTGCCACTTACTTAGCTGTAGATTTTGGGAAAGTAATTGGAACTCGCTGTTTCAGTTTTCTCATCTCAGTAAAATGAAATTAATTTTAGAGGAAATTTCACAGGACGCTTCTGAGTGAAATACAGTGTTTGGCAATTAGTTGCTGTGTACATGCACATGTATGTGCTATTTTGAATATTAAAAATAAAAATAGAACATTGGCTAAATTCTTAGGTTCTCTAGTTCCAACAGAAATAATGAACCAATGGGGCATACATGATTTCTGTTCTTAAGAAGTCTAACACCCAGATGGTGTAATAGGAGATTGTATATCCTGAGGTCAGTAATGATTATATGAACATTGCATTTATATTAAGGGATATTACAAATGCTGCTATGTAGTTTATCATTTGCCTTCTGGTTTATAATTAGCTTTTTAATGTATTATAAAACCCAGGGTAACATGAAGATTAATGTATTTGAACAGCATAAGCCATGATGATGCTTTGATATTGGAGTACTTAGCGTATGCCATGTTTGTCAAATAAATTTTGCAACTTAGACTTTATTTTCTCATTGTAATAAATCATTGAAAGGATCTTAAGTTTATAAACTTAGTGGTAGTGCTTTTAAATTTCATTTTCTGGTGTTTTGATTACATTTAGCTTTTGTAGCTTGTGTTGTTTTATATTTAAATTATCCCAATATCTGAAAATTAAATATGTGAAAGTTCACATTGAAACAAAAGATTTGTTTGAGATGTGTGTGTGTGTATCTTGTGGCAGAACTCTCTTACTCCTTTAAAAGCTATCAGTGAATGAAAAACCTCAAATGTGCTCTTATTAAGAAAATCATACATTAGAGCTAAGGATTCAAGATGTTTTTGAATGATGAGATGACCATCTCTACTAAAAGCATTCTTTTTTTATCATTTAAAAAAAAAGATTTATTTATTTATGCATACAAGAGCTGGGGTGTAGGCCAGAAGTGTTAGGGGTGGGGTAGGGGTGTGGGTGAGAGGATTCACCAGAGACAGAGTAGGAAACAGAACAGGCAGATTGACTGAAATACACTGCTGAAGGGAGCAGCGGGCAAGACAGGAGAGGTCTGCTGTGCCATGTGGGAAGCTCCCTGACTGGGGATTGAACTCATGCTGCAGTGCTATGGATAGTTTAATAGTGCTGAGACTTAACTCATTGTGCCACCAGGGAGGCCCTAAAAGCATTCTGGAGTGAAAAAGTATGTCTACGATTTCTTTTCTTTTCCAGAAGGAATATAATGCACATTTTCCACATTGTTTTACATCTCTCTAATACAGTAACAACTACCCTATCCCCTGTCCCAGACACATGGACTATCCTGACATCTGTACCATACATCCTTGGCATCAATGGAGTCACACCAGTGTATGGTACCAATCCTCTGGAAGGACATACTGCTTGCGTCTTAGCTTTTTCTTTCCCAGCTACAACGACATTGAATGCGTGTCTGTTTTTTTCCAAGTCATTTTGGAATGTGTGATATTTTTAATATCTGCAAGCCAGTGAAAGGTAAGCGTATATGAATGCATATGTTGAACACCTCATATGTGGCCTTAAATAATTGGCTACTTAGTGGCTTCCCATGTATTACTCTCCAGTTGGCAATGCAGAGCAGCCATGTTTCATGCTCCTGGATCTTTATATGGCTGAAGACCTAGTTATGTGTGAAGAACCAGATGTTTGTTCTTCATTGGAGCTGCCAATCTTGGAGGTTTCTACAAAGCTGCTCCTGTCTATAAATGTAGCACTTATATTTTCTGCACAGTATGTGCCTGTTGGTTGTGTTTTTGTTTTTCTAGTTAAACATCCACTACCTACAGGAGTCATACACTGGAGTTAAGAAATAGCCTTGACTGGTTAGATTGCTACAATTTTGTAATTAAAAAAGTCGCACACGGTAAACTTTGTTAAAACAAAGCAAAACAGGTCCATGTAGAAAAGATTATCCTTCAGCAAGACTCATGAGCACTCAGAGCAAATATAAATTAGAGGGGCTTTGATTGAAATGTTGTGCAAGTATGCTATAGGGTCTCTATGTCTTGCTGTGCCTCCCCTTCACTCAACTTTCTCTTCTAACCCAATTGTGATTCCAATTGACTCATTAGACTGAGTCCAAAAGAACCACAGGGACATAACACTTGAAATTTATCCTCCAGCCTTGCATCGTGGTTTTTATGAAATTCTCACAGTTAAGGGCATTGGGAGAAAGGGTTGGATAAATCCAGTGTATTCATTTGGCCTAAATGATTGCCTGCAAACTCTAGAGTCAGAACTCTCTTTTTCTTGATGACATGCTTTCTCCTTTTATCACTGCATGTATTTCCAAAACCTGGGCACTTGCTCATCCCCAAGGACATGACATGAGCCAGAAGTATGAGCTCTGCCCTAGTTGTAGGATATTACAAAGGCATTTTCCACTTTCTGCTCCGCTGTCCATTTATCTACTGCTGTCCATTTAAAAGAAGAAGAAGAAAAAAAAAAAAACGTTCTAGGCCTGCCTATTGCTCTTCGCCTGACTGAATTAATGACAAAGCATAGATTTCTGTCTCTTTGATTTTTCTAATGGATTGATTGGCTCTTTGCCTATTTGACTACATTAAGAAAAAAAAAATCCCCCTTTAAAAATTACAGTCAGAAATATACCTGTGATGGCCTTTTAAAAAAACTGTTTTATATTTAATAAGTGCAGGAGGCCCTGTAAGTTTGAGGCATTCTCTCCTCACTGCCACAATCCACCCCCTCAGTTAGTAAAAGAATCACATAACTCTGTCTGCCACTTGATGGATTAAAAGGCACCCTCATTGGTCCTAATTTGTGCCTTGCTTGGATATTTTTAACTGAAATATGGTGGGTCTTTGAGAATGTTGAGCATTTGGGAGTTAAGATGATCGGCTTATCAGGTCTCCTGGACCGGACTTAATTATGGTGAGCACCTCTGCTCCTCCAAGACCGTGCAGCTTCAGCACCTGTCAGTACCTATTGTGACCCTAAAAGTGCCCCTTGTAGGATCTGTTCTTGCCCAATGAATGTGGTTTCTTTCGGTAACTATTTTGTCTCTCATGACTCAAATATTTTATGATTGATTTTTTTTTTTTTTGTATGTGATTTCCTTCCTTCCATTTGGTTTCTATTAGAAGTATGTTGTGTCTAAAAAAGCATTACAGACTCTGGCCTCTTTGGCACCAAAGCTTTCTGGGGGTAGACCTGAGGAACTGTGCTATTGTTGAATATTTTTACTACTGTTTATGAGTATTCAATACTGTATGAGACAGTATCATAGTTTTGAATGTGAATTCTTATTTGTTTAGACAATAATTAGTGTCTTGGTTTCTAAATGTTTTTCCCCCTAGTTTTGTGAGTGTTTACAGGTTGAATATGTTTAAGGAGAGAACTCTTAAGAACATGACATATTTTTTAAAGCTTATTTATATATATATATATTACATCATTGTTTATTTTTGTGCAATGCATGCTTTCTCCTCTCACGTCTAGTCCCCATAAAATTCCCACCACCAATTCCCCCCGTGCGCCATCACCATAGTCCCTTGTGCTCTTCCCTCCCCTGTTTTGAGCCCTCTCCCCTCCATCTCCTCTGCAGAATGGCTTTGATGTAGAGTTGCCTGGTTATTTTTTTTTAATTTATTATTTTTTTCCTGATCCCTTATTTGGTTCCCCTATATTCCTCCTGTAAGTGAAACCATCCAATATATATTTTTTCCCTCTGGCTTATTTCACTGAGAATATCTAGTTCCATCCAGAACATGACATTTTTTAAATTTAGACTCTCATTTTCTATTCTTCCAGGTAGAACAATACAGGGTGAAAATGAAAGGCAGTGCTACCAAAACTTGCAACTTTTCATGTTGTTCAGTCCATTCATAACTAATTTTAAACTCTAGATTATTTGAAATTATCTGTTTGGTCACTTAGATGTAGGACTGATGTCCTATTTTGAAAGACAGCATCACTATTTCATATGGTCTTTTCTGAAATTTTTTCAGAGGTGGAAAACTCTAAAGATGGTTTTGTAGTGATAACACCCTCCCTCCTCTCCCACCCCAAAACACACACACACACACACACACACACACACACACACACACACACACACCCCATTGCTATTTGCCTTACTTGTTTTTTAAAAGTTGGAACAATTCTTTCACAGTAGCAAATTTTCAAAGATATGTCTGAAAAAATTTTCACAGATACATTGGCTAAATATTTCTCCTTTAAAAAATCTGCATTTTATGTAGTAACTGTTGAATTTTTTGGTGATTGATTTTTTTTCCACTGCCATTATGATAACATTTTCTTAGATGGTCTATGTTCTCGGACAAAGTTTATAATACAGGTTGAAAAAGTTGGCCTAAATTATATAACATATGACTGCGACTATGTTAATTTTTCACATATGTGAACGTATAGCATTTTGGTGTCTTTATGTTGTAGTTGTTGTTCTGTAAATGAGAACAGTGGTTATTCCTGATTGGCAGGTTTTTGAGTTATTTTAACTTTGATATATAGTTTTACATTTTCTAGGTTTTCCATATTGTCTAACAACAGCAACAAGAAATGCATTGAACTGATTAATCTTTTAAAAAAATTTTAAAAATATTATTATTTACTTTAAAATTTTTATTTTATTACAACATTTTTCATTTTTGTGCCATATTTGCATAATTCTCCCACCACCCCATCACCAGTGAACTGTCACCACAGTCCTTTGTGCTCTTCCCTGCCCTGTTTCAACCCTTTTATTTCCCTCTCCCCTGCTACATGCCTCAGATCTATGGTTTGCCTGCAAGTTTTGTCTGTTTCCTGAGGATCACTTCTTTTGAGCGATATCTTACAGATTTTTGCAAAGACCTTACCATGTACCTCAATTTTATACGTTTACAGATTAAAGGAAAACTGGTAAGGTCTAAACTTTTCATTGAAGTCATGATATTTAGGGGACAATACTATTATCTTTTTTTTTTTAAGATTATTTATGCAATCAAGAGCTGGGGTGTAGGCCAGAGGCATGGGGGTGGTGAGAGGATTCACCAGAGACAGAGTGGGGAGCAGAACAGGCAGATGACTGAAGTACACTGCTGAGGGGAGTAGCAGGTGAGAGAGGAGAGGTCTGCTGTGCCACGTGGGAAGCTCCCTGGCCAGGATCGATCTTGTGCTGCAGTGGCTGTGAAAGCTTCATAGTCTGAGACTTAACCCCTTGTGCCACCAGGGAGGCCCATGGGGATAATACTAAATCTATAGTTGAACTCAGTTGTGAAAATAACTGTGATTAATTTAATTTGGTCATTTTTGTGGGATTTTGAATAGTGTTGCTTATCATAGTGAGTGTTTTGTAAATATTTTAGTTATTTAGTATAAACTAAAATTGAAGGTTCTTTTTAAAGCTTTCCCATGAATCAGTAGTTATTGCAGATTGTTACATTGATAGGATTGAGAGAATTTATTGAGAATATGAAATGAGACTTCAACACATTTCTCAAAAATTTTTTTTTGCTTTGTTGTTAATTACTGTTTTGTATATTACATATTTTGGAAATTATAGAAATAACAGTTTCTTAGTTGAATGTAAAATGCAATTATACATTTAGCAGCATACTTATAAAATGGGTTGAAATTAATATTGCTAGCAAAAATAAGAGAAAAAAGTTAGGGGGAGGTAAATTAGAAGTGAAACTTGCTTTTCAATGAGGAAGTTGTAGAATTTGAGGGACTGTTAGCAGGGTGAAATATCATAAGTACTTGACAAAGAATTCAGATGAAGATGAACATCATATGTTGAAGAGCAGAATTAAAATTTTAGGAGTGAACTTAATGTGATATGGACACGTTGACTTTCTATGCTGCAAATATGAAACCTGTAACTGTTATCATGTAATGTTAGCTTTAGTAAATTTTTTAAATTGAAAATGGAGAAAAAAGGTAATGCTTTAAAGATTAAAATAGAGGAATATTAAATTGAAAGGAAGATGTATTGTATTTGAAAAAGCAAATGGTGTAATGGATAGATGAGGAAAAAAAAAGGGGTGGTATGTTATGAAAAAAGCTAAAAGCAAGACTAAATTATTTGTGGATTTTTCTTTTGGAGTAAAACTGGAGGTATCTAAGAATATGAATTAGGTGTATTAAAAGAAACTTGGGTTATTTTTATGATATACATAAAAGATACAATCCATAATTCATTCAAAATGTATGAACAGTTTACAAAGGACTTTGTGATTGTGGCTGATTAAATGCTGATTTTTTTTTTTTTTTTTTTTTTTTAGTAATTGTTTTGTGAAGATCTTTACCCGAGGTTGTTCCATACTTGGCTCTTGTAAATAGTGCTGCTGTGAATGTAGGAGTGTTCACATCTATCCCTTATCCAGTTAGTGCATTTGCATTCTTTGGACAAATACCAAGGAATGGATTTGCTGGGTCATATTTAGTATTTTGAGGCACCTCTATTCTATTTTCCATAGGTGTTAGACCACCTACATTGCCACCAACAGTGGGTGAGGTTTCCTTTTTTTTGACACCCTCCTGAACATTTGGTGTTTCTAGTTTTTTTTAAATGTGGGCCATTTTCACAGGGGTGAGGTAGTATCTCATTGTGGTTTTGATTTGCATTTCCCTGCTGATAAATGATGCTGAACATTTTTTTGTGTTGCCTGTTGGCTGCCTGTATGTCTTCTATGACACAGAATTATGTGTGGTTAGTGGTGGGTGTGGTGTGGTGACCTACATCTGAGGAGGTATGAACCTATTCCCCTAAATCATGTACAGTGAGGTAAATCAATGTTGCCTCAATGTGTATGTTAGTGTGTGTTCATACACACGTGTGTGTGTTTAAAATAAAACAATAAAAGAAGTGAACTTTAAGAAAACGAAAGAATTTCTGAAGACCACTTTTCATATTTTGAAAGAAACTTGTTGAGTGAATTCTCCTTTATGTCATCTGGAAACTGGCATGTATATCTTGGCCTAAATGCTGAAAAATTTGATATGTGAGTTGTGTGGAATATTTCCTAAGAGACTTGGTAGTGCTTTTTCCACTGGGCATACATTTTGTCTTTATATAAAATTAAAATGCATATTCCAAATCCAAAGTTTGGTGACTTACTTACAGTTTTCATGTTGAAATGTGTGTTCTAGTCTTGAAAATTTTTCACTCATGTAATGAGATGTAAGGATAGCAATACTCAGCCTTTATGTTAATTTCTGATCTGATCTTTATGTGTGAAATCAGTTTATCTGAACTACTGTTTTTGCTACCTTTGCAGTTATTTATCATACTGATCACAAATCAAATCATGGCATTTCTTCATTTTAAAGGGATAAAAACTTTTGTTTTTATCAAAATACCACCTCTCATTATCTCCCCTTTACCTTTTCTGCCACCCACCATTCTCCTCTTTTCTGGGAACCTCAGTTTGGTTATCAGTGTCCACACTTTAGTTTATTTTGCTTTGAAATTTATCTGCTTTGTTCCCTTATATCATCCATATAGGTAAAAATCATCCAATATTTGACTTTATCTTCCTTGCTATTTGCTTTGCATAATGCCCTCAAGTCCTTTCCATTTTGCTGACTGGTATTCCATTGTGTATATTTATCCAGTCATCTCTTAGTGAGCACTTAGGTTGCTTCCATAGCTTAGTTATTGTAAATAATGTTGCAATAAACGTTGGGGAATGTATACTTTTTTGAGTGTTGATGATTTTATATTCTTCAGATAGATACCCTGAAGGGGGTACATATGACATTTCTAGTTTTTTTTTTTTTTAAGACTATCTACTTTTCAAAATGACTGCATCAATGTACATTCCCACTGACCGTGTTTAAGGATGGGTTCCTCTTTCTCCACATCCTCACCAAAAAGCATGACATTTTAAAGCAAACTTTGATACTTACAGGCTTCCTTTTGTCTAATAAGAAACATTTAACAAATATGCATTTAGAAATAGAACCAACTGACTTTAGTTTCCCTTCTCTTTCTCTGTAGCGGAGAAGGTTAAAAAAACCTAGGTAGATAGATAAAATAGCAGTCTCAGGAAGAAGAGGGATCAGAGACATGAAAATAAAATCCACAGTTTGGATAATTATTCTAGGTGATAGAAAATTGGACTTACTATTTTTGAATCTTGACTATCTCATGCCTTAGTAGTGGTCCTAATATAAAAATAAAGTTGTGAAACAGTAAGTATAACTCTAAAATGATTCAGTATAACATGAATATTTTCATGAGTTGCTTGTTCTAAGCAAGCATTGCTTGAGACTGTTAGCACTGCATCAATTAAACGAACTAAAATTTCCTTGTAGTCGAACTACACATTTATATTGTACTATTTCCTGGTTGGTCATCCTGCTCCCATAGTCCAATTTAGAAATTCTACCCTGACATATTTTCAAATTAAATTAAGAATAAGATTACTAAAGGGATCCTCTCTTTGAAGTAGGGGGAAAAAAGGTTGTATTAAATTGTTTATGAAAGCAAAACAAAAAATTATTTCCCTGTGTACTTAAGGTCCCCATCCCATTTTGTCTTTTTCTGCTAGAGATGAGAATTTTTCAATCCTGGATGCATATACAAATCACCTGAGCTTAAGAAGCAAACAAAAACCCCAAACCTAGGCTGCACACCCAGGTTCTAATTTTAGTGGCCTCAGGTGGAGTCCTAGCATCAGTAATTGTAAAATGTTCCCAGGTGATTTAATGTTTAGTCATAGTTGATAACCCTATGCCAGAAACTTATTATAATGAACATCTGTAATGAGACACTGATAGTCTTTCATTTTTCTGGACATTGGACTTCAGTGCAACTTGAACTTTCATATAGTACAGATAGAAATTCCCTATACTACCTTTTCTACACTTGGATCTTTTATATATTAACTGATGAGTTCATTGAACAATCTAAAGGTAGGCGACTTTAGTGGAGTGAATGGTGGCCCAGTGATGTGTCCATGTATTAATCCTTGGAATTTGCAAATATTACCTTATTTGGAAAACTAGTATTTTGCAAATAAGATTAAGCAAGACTCTTCAGACAAGGAGATCATGCTGCATTATATGGTTTTTCCCTAAAAACTACCATAAGTTTCCTTATAAGAGAAAAGAGAGAGAGATTTGATAGACACAGAAAAGACAGGTGAAGTAGGAGGTATAGATTGAAATGATGTGGTCGCTAGTCAAAGAATGCCAGCAGCCACCAGTAGTTGGAAGAGGCAAGGACCATATTGTCCTATAGAGTCTTAGAAGGGCATACAGGTCTGCTGACACCTTCATTTCTACTTAGTGAAACTGATTTTGTACTTCTGACCTCCAGAATTGTGAGAGAAAAAAATTCCGGTTGTTTTAAGTCACCAAATTTGTGGTGGTTTGTTACAGCAGCCCCTGAAAACTAATACAGCTGCCTTTTACTTAGCAGTTGGGTTTTGTGGCGTGCTGTTCTCGTCTACACAACTGTATGTATTTGTGTAGCAGATTAAATGTTTTATTGCATTATCCCTGTGTTATAACAAACAAGTTGAAATCACAAGGTTTTATGTATGCATGTGAACACATGTATATATTTATATACACAGTGGCATAGCTTATAATCTTAATGTGATTGAGATAAAGATGGAAATCATTAGGATGGGTCTTTAACCTCAATTAGATGCTCATTAGATTTAAGCTGTGTTTAATGATGAAGCAAAAGAACACAATTAATGAACATGTACCAAATGCTGGAACTATTTTGTTGAAGATTATTCTAAAAACATGAGAGATAATTAGGGATTTTAATAAACTTCTGTTGCACTGGGAATAGATCAACTCTTATTACATTTATTGTGCTTGTTTGATTCAAAGGTGTACCACTATGCTCATTTCTAAAATCAGGATATCTTACAGTAAATATATTCATAGATGTCTTTCCCCTCACTCAAAGATTTACAGAATTAATGATGTTATCTGAAATAAAGGCATTGTAGAATTGTATTTCAGCCAGTCTGTTGTTTGACCTTTCAGATTTGACTCTCTGATATTCAATTGAGAACATTTTCTGAAATGCATTATGTTATCAGGCAAGCGGTACCTATGTACACTTCTGAAGCTCCTTATATTCTAAATTAACTACTGTTTTTGACTTCAGTTCCCAGGAGCTGCCATATTAGATAGTAATTTTGTTTGTTGAGGTGTAGAATTTGTAGTGGAAAAATCATAGGCCTCAATTCTTAATGCAATTCTACTGCTGATTAGTTCTGATATTAGGTGAGCCTTTTAATTAGTATCTTCATTGGCAAATGGGGGATAATACCTACATTGCAGACTGAGGGTGATTATATGAGGTAATGTATTTAAAGTGTTAAACGAGGCCTGTCCAGAATCCCATAGCACTCCTTTATCTGCCTTCATTTTTATGTAACCTCCTTGATGCCCAGTGAAGTCTTGAACTTCAAGAAAAACATTAACCATTCACCATGAGGAAGGTTCATTTGGATTTGAATTTTGCTGTTCCTGCTCCTGCTGTGATTCTTCTATCTTGTTCTACTTAATGTGAATTCAATCATTTCTTGATGGTCCACCTCACATTCTCCCTTCTCTATGTATCTTTTCTGCCCACAACAGCCTTAGATTCATCATTCTTGGAACACTTGTAGGTTGATGACATAATCTTAGCCTTTGATCTTATACTATTCTGTCTTTTCCACATATGTGTGTACATACCATATTAGTACTAAATAGATTAAAAGCCTCTGCCTGAGTACTTGTACCCAGAATATGCAAAGGACTTTGGCAAATCAATACAGAAAATAACAGCCAACCTGATAGAAAAGTGGATAAGACAGTTCAGGAGAAACTTGATAAGAGTGTCCTTCATACAATGAACTTATGAAAGTTGCTTAATCTTCTTAGTCATTATGGAAATGCAAAATAAACCACAGTGTGATTCCTCTACACATCCACCAGAGTGGCTAAAATTAAGAAAGATAATAAAGTATTGATAGGAATGGAACATAATTGAAACTCACTCTCTGCTGGCAGGAATGTAAATTGGTGCAGGCTTTTAGGAAAACTGCCAGTAAGCAGACATACCCCATAATCCAGCTATTCTACTCCTGCGAAGCTGTGTAATATGTATGTGTAGGTGCATCTCCAAACATGGACAAGAACACTCATAGCAGAACTATTCATAACAGCCTAAAACTGTCCATCAACAGTATATTGGCCAAGGGCCTCCCTGGTGGCCTATGGTTTGAGTCTCAAGACTGTCACTTCTCTGGGTTCAATCTCTGGGCAGGGAGCTGGCTCACATGTGGCATAGCAGACCTGTCTCACCTGCTGCTCCCCTTAGTGTATTTCAGTGGATCTGCCTTCTTTGCTCCCTACTCTTTCTCTGGTGAGTCTTCTCACCGCGCTCCCGGCACCTCTGGCTTACACGCCAGCTCTTCTCTGAAGAAATAAATAAGATCTTAAAAACAATACAAACAAAAAACAGTATATTGGATAAATGTCACTGAATTTTCCTACACTAGAATAATATAAACACAATCACAAAAATGAGCTTTTATAAATAGCTCATGACTGAATCGCATATAAATAGCATTAGCTTAAGAAGCCAGACATGTATTTGATGGTTCTGTTAATATGAAGTTCAAAAAAAGGATTATGCTATCTTTGGGCAGGTCCAGTTTGGAGGCGATTGTACTGGTAGGGGGAACTGGGCCTGGTTTTTGAGAATTTTATAATGTGTCATTTCTTAAACTGATTGGTGGTTACTCTAATTTGTTGATTTAGTGAAATCTTACCAAGCTGTAAATTTATGGCTTGACTTTTCTGTATGTGTGTATACTAAACTTCAATATGTTTACTTTACAAAAAGTTCATTATTGTCAGGTGACAGAGCTTGGCAACTCACAGGTACCAAATTGCCTAAAGAAGAAAAACCGTTCATTTTACTTGATTTTATGTTTCTGTTATGGGTTTTATGTTTCTTTTATGGAATTTTTGGCATGAAACGTTATAGTAGTTTTTGATCTTAAACATATATATCTTCACAGCAAACTTCCCTGTCCCCTGCCCATTGCCCCCACCCCCCCTTACCTTTTCAACTGCCAAGCCTTCTTTCTTAGACATAGCCAGAATTATAATATATCTTGCTTATTTGGGCTTAGTAAAAATGTCCTTGCTATGATTTTCAATAAATGCCTTCAAAGAATATCACAACATGTAAATTTAGAGGGTCAGCCTTCAAGCTAAACTACTATGGGTCTTGTGAGACCAGTTATGAGTAATAGTTTGATGAAAGGTATTAAAAGCCTGGACTGACACATTAAAAGAGCTAAAAAAAAAAAAAATCTTATAGCAATGAGGTTGTATCCCAAGCCTATTAAAGGGAGGTGCATGTGTGCCCAGTGACCTTGGGATTGGCTAGACCTGCACTTGAGGGTTGACAGGAATGGTTTACAGATGAATGAAATAAGAAGCATGTGTAGTGCAGATACTGTTACATTTGATAGGAGAAGTGAAAATAAGAACTTTAAATTTCATTTAAAAACCTCGGAAATGAATTTGGCTTATTCTTTGTAGAACTTACAAATGCTAAGGAGGTAGGTACTTTTTTCACTACCCTTTTGGTCTAGGCTTTCTTCTGTGGTTCTTTACATACTTGTTTATGTCCTTTTCCCTTTTCCCCTCTTTTTCCAATCCAGCTTCTCTTCCCAGTCCTCTTCCAAGCAGGTAGGTGCTCTTTTAGAAAGTTGAGGATGTCTGGCTCCCACTGAAGCCTGAGGACTTTCTTCTTCCTTCTAACTAAAGCAGCTCACAAGTTTTATCATTTTTCCTCTTGGGAGGAAAAACTTCAACATGTTTTCCTCTAGAAATACATTAAAAAAAATAAGCAGATAACGAATGATTTCACTTACAGGAGAAAGATAGGGGATCCAAATAAGGGATCAGGAAAAAAACAACAACAATAATACAATAAAAAAGAACAACAAAACAAGCAGGCAACCATAAGTAAGAGACATTCTGCAAGGGAGGGGGGAGGAAAAGAGATCAAAATAGGGGAGAGAAGAGCACAAGGGAATATAGTGATGGTTCATGGGTGAACCGGTGGTGGGAATTTTACAGGGAATACACACTGCTGAGAAGATATAAATAAAAACTATATTATTAAAAAAATAGCAGAGGGTGGGGGTGGGCGTTGGTGGAGGGGTGTGGCATTGGGGACACTTCAGGGCAGTGGAAAGCCCAGCAGAGCTTCATTCAGAGGTTTGCTGGACCTGCATGAGTGGAGGGGGTAGCAATAGTGAGTGGGACTCACAGTGAGGCATTCACGACAGCTTCCCTGCGGTATGGTCATTCTCTTCAGTATTTACTTTAAAATGTTGGTTCTAGTTAGTCACAGATATTCTGTCCTTCTGCTTCAAAAAGTATGGAAGATAATTTTCTTTAGTAAATTGCATCCAGCAGGAATATTTCATTATTTCATTGTGCAGTTTTAGACACTTTCGTATAGCCTGTTATTTGTTGAATAATCAGGATAAGGGTACTGTAAATTTTGTGTCAATACAAATAGCATTTTAAGAGCTAAAATTATATATCACACACACACACACACACACACACACACACACACATATATACACACACGTATATATGTATATTTTTGCTTTCTCCCTTATTGTGATGCAACTTTGCAGATTACGGTTGCCTCCTAAAAACTTGTGCTGGATAGTGAGCTGCCCTAGGTGTTTTAAACAAGAGGGAACAGATGTCACAGCCACCTTAAAGTATTAAAAAAAAAATTGAGTGAACATTGAATCTTCTAAGGAGTAATGACTTTACTGTTACAGTCCAGAAAGCATGAATCAATATTTTGGAGAGAAAAAGCTAATTGAAAAATGTTGTCATTTCTTTCTTCCAAATAATGTTTCAGCTTTAATATCCAATTTACTCCTAAGTATGATACAATACAAAATAATTTAAATTTTTATATTAATGCTTCCTTTGGTGACTTTTGAAGACAAAAAAGGTGACTTTGGCCTTTCTATTTCAAGTGTGAGTTAGCAGAGAGATTAATAAATGGCACTTGGTCCTCTACTTCAGTGATAATTTTAAATCATGGACAGTTTCGTGGTCATAGTGGGGATTTTTCTGAGAATTTTTTTTCTATCAAAGTTTGATTTTGCATTCCAGAAATGTGTTTCTACGTTTTTATATTTGGTTTAATGAGGAAACTTCCCACAGCATGATTTCAGAGTATTAAAGCATTTGTGACTATCAGAATTAAATTATAATTTTCTCTGTAAATATCAAATGGTATATTTCTTTAATTTCTCTGTATTTCTTCTACTTTGGTCTTATATCTCTTCATTTAGATTGCTGCTAACTGAATACCAATCTGCATTGAATAAATAGAATGAGAATACTGTGGCTGCTTTTCCAGCAATTCATGAGTTCTGGCTGGTCTCATTTACTTATGATGTCATGAACAATATGGGATTTCTCTTCATTAAATCCAGGCTTCTATACTGATTTAAAGAGCAAAAAGCACTGATTTGTCTTTTTCTTATGTTACTTGAGAGGACGTTTTCCAACTTTTTCTTCCTGACCAGTGTGGCTACATTTAAAATTCTTTGGCAGTTTAAACCTTCCATTCATGGTAGAGTTGCTACCATAAATTTGGTATTGAACCAAAAGTCTTGATAGATACTTGGATTTGAATTACAATTAAATGATTCCTTTTGTCATCTTGGGAATTTTGAATTTACTTCATTTCCATTGTCTGCTCTCCCTTTCCTCCCGCACCTCCACCAACCCTCCTTCAGCACACCCACCAGTGCACCTCTGGCTTTGTGTGTAACTGTTGTGTTGTGGCCATGGGTCAGCTTTATCTCTTAACACTTGACCATTTCCAAATCTATCTTGGAGTCTCCTGTCTCTGTGCCTTTGAGATGTTATTCTCCTTTCTCAGAAATCCTCTTCATTTCAGCTGTCACCTCTGGGAAACAGTCTGTGCCCATTACCAGGTAGTCAAACGTACCTTCTTTCTGTATGGCCCGAACCCTTGTGTATTTTTTTAACTTTTTTTTTTTAAAGATTTATTTTTATGCATAAAAGCTGGGTACAGGCCAGAGGTGTAGGGCAGGAGAGGGTTCACCAGAGACAGAGTGGGGAGCAGAACAGGCAGATCGATGAAATACACTGCTGAGGGGGGCAGCGGGCGAGGCAGCTCAGAGGTCTGCCAGGTCATGTGGGAATCTCCCCAGCTGGGCTTCGAACTCGCGTCGCCTCTGCTGACTGCTCCACAGCGCAGCGCTTAACCACTGCACCACCAGGGAGACCCAACCGCTGTGTATTTTATCGTGATACTCTTTGCATTAATTTCTATTTTCTTGTGTTTTCACATTTTTCTAATTTATATGTCTGTTTTACTAGATTTGTGTAATAGAAAGAAATTGAAATTCAGAACACTTAGGATGGAGCTTGGCTGGTACAAAGTAAATTCAAAATAAGTACTTTTTGACTGATAGGATTTGTTAGCCATATACGTACGTAATTGTAGCTCAATTTATTCCAGTAGAGACTTATAGATATTCGATGAGTTTGGCCATAAATATCATGAGACAAGTGTGTGTGTGTATAATATGTAGTGTGTGTGTGTGTGTGTGTGTGTGTGTGTGTGTGTGTATTATATAAATGACAAATCATCCAAGAAGCCAATATAGTTTAATATACTGAAAATGTTGTGATCCAGGAATCACTTATACAACTGAAAGTGATAAGACATACATATTTAATAAACTTTTTATTTTGGAATAAATTTAGTTTGCAGGAAATTTGTAAAGATATTACAGAGTACCTATATGCCTCTCATCCAGTTTCCCCCGCTTACATTACAAGGTCTTACATTACCTTGGTATTTTTGTAAAAACTAAGAAGCTAACATTATACATCGCTGTAACTAAACTCCAGACTTGACTCATGTATTTAGTGTGAGATACATTGTAGGATACCATGATGTATTTAGAAAACATTTAGTTTAAAAGACGATAACTAATCACTAATTTAAATTTCTTTTGGTTAGTAAGTATTTCTAACTTTTTCCCTTTCTAATTTTTAAGACTGGCTTTTATGCCCTTTTTTCATGAAGGATGATTGAGATCACTGTTAATTAACTGGACCACTAGGTAATAGAAAAAGCATTACAGGTTAGCAAAATTAAGATACTAATCCATTTTAACCTTTATTGATAATTGTTAGCTTTTTTTAAATTGTGATAACATTCAGTTGTGAGAGTCTAAGGGTTTGTTTCTGTTTTAGTTTTGTGTTTTCTTCTTTGTATTCTGCAAGTGGTACTTGTCCTTTTTCTGACTTACTTCATTTAGTATGATCCCTTCAAGGTTTATTTTTGTCGCTGAAAATAACAAGATTTCATCCTATCTTATATCTGAGTGGTATTCCATTGTGTCTATTTCTTTATTCACTCATCTGTTGTGAGGCACTTTGGTTTGTTTCCAGATCTTGACTGTTGTTACTAATGCTGCAATGAACGTAGGTTGCATATATCTTTTCAAATGAGTGTTTTCCTATTCTCTGGGTAAATACCCAGAAATTGGATTATTGAATCAGATAGCAGTTTTTTTTTTAAACTTTTGAGATGCTACCATACTGTTTTCTATAGTGACTGTGTCCATTTACATGCCAACCAACAGCAATGAAGATTGATTTTTTCCCACATTTTCGCCAACATTGTTTCTTGACTGTTTGATAATAGCCTTTCTAACCAGTGTAAGATAAAAATCTCATTGTGGTTGTGATTTATATTTTTCTAATAACAACTAATATAGAACATCTTTTCATGTTTCTGTTGGCCACCTGTATCTCTTGTTTGGTGAAGTGCCAATTTAAATCCTCTGCCCAAGTTTTGATAGGGCTATGTATCTTTTGTTGTTGTTTTTGGGTTGTTTGTATTTTTGAATATTAGCCCCTTGTCTAATATATGGTTTGCAAAGAATTTGTCCCATTCAGTAGGTTGCCTTTTACTTTTAATGATGGCTACTTTTGCTATGAAGAAGCTTTTTAGTTTGATGTTGTCACATTTGATCATCTTTTATTCCTTTTACTCTTGGAGATTATGAAGGTGTCACTAAGACCAACATAAAAGAACTTATTACATTTCTTTTCTACTATGTATTTTATGGTTTCAGGTCTTATATCAAGTCTTTTCCATTTTGAATTGATTTTTTGTATGTAGTTTAAGATAGTGATTTAGTTTCATTCTTTTGCAGTTTTCCTAGTATCATTTATTGAAGATATTTTCCTTTCTCTATTGCATTTTCTTGACTCCTTTTTCATAAATTAGTTGCCCATATTTGTGTAGTTTTGGAGTATTGATTATGTTGCCTGAAACTTTATAGGATTCATTTATTATTTCTAGCAGTTCTTTTTTTTGGGGGGAGGGGTCTTTAGGGTTTTCTACATATAATATTATGTCAATGCTATGTCATCTGCATGTAGTGATAGTTTTACTTTCACTTTTTCCAATCTGCAATCTTTTTTTTTTTCTTGCCCTGGCCAGGATTTTCAGTACTATGTTACACAATACTGATGAGTGTGGGCACCCTTGTATTGTTCCTGATCTTACAGATAAAGTCTTCTGTTTTCCCCACTGAGTATGATAATGGCTATGGGTTTGGTATGTATGGTTTTCATTATATTTAGGTATTTTCCTTCTATACCCATTTTATTACAAGTTTTTTATCATAAATGAATGCTGAATTTTATCAAATGCTTTTTTTGCAGCTGTTAAGGTGATCATATGATTTTTGTCTGTCATTTTATTGATCACACTGTTTCATTTACATATGTTGAACCATCCTTTCATCCCTGAGGCAATCACACATTGTCACAGTATTGGATCTTTTAAATGTATTATTGATTTTGATTTCTAATATTTTTGAGGAGTTTTGTATCTATATTCATTAGAGAATTGGCTTGTAATTTTCTTTCTTTGTTAGCTTCTGTTAGTTTATGAATTTAGTGTCTTTTTCCTTTTTAATCTTGTTTTTATGACCCACACTTGTGGTGTTTTAGCAAGTTTATATCTATTTTTTTGTTGTTGTGGCTGGTATGATTGGGATCATTTTTTAAAAATTGCATTTCCAAAACTTCTGAGGTAATTTTAGGCGTAATGAAGATTTGCAAAAATAGGAAGAGTTCTTGTACATGTTTCACCCAGCTCCTCCTTATGTTAACATTTTAAATAAACATAGAAGAATTATGGTGCCATACAAAATTTGAATTTCATCAGTTCTTTATTGGTGTCCTTTTTCTTTTCTAAGGTAGGATCCCACACAACATTTAGTTGTCATGTTTCCCTTGTCTACAATCTGTGACAGTTTCTTGGTTTTTCTTGTCTTGCATGACCTTGATATTTCTGGAGTACTGGCCAGGTATATTAGAGGTTGTCCCTCATTTTTGGGTTCATCTGATATTTTCTCATGATTAGATTGTGACTAAAGGTTATTGAGAACATACTGATGAATCCTTCTTAATGCATCATAACTGGAGTGCATTATGTCAAATAAATGGTGTTACGGTCTGTTAAGTCCGCTAGGATTCTCCATTATAAAGTAATTTTTCTCTTTATGATTGCTAAATGTTTTAGGAAGAATACTTTAAGATTGGATGATATTTTGTTTCTGCTTAAATATTTGTGCATTATTTTAACATCCATACATGGATTTTGCTTGTAGCAGTCACTACTGTAGTGTTCTAATGTTTTTCCCCATCCCCTTTATTTCTTTTACTTTATTAGAATTAGAATTCTGCTGAAAAGAAAATTTGTCTTTTCTCCTTGTTTATCTAGTTATTCATTTTGCTCTTTATACCAATATGCTGCATGAACATTTATTTTTTGGCTTATATTTTTGCTACGTATTTGGATATTCAAGTTGTTCCAACTTGGTCCAATGAGGTTTCCTGCAGTTTGTCTTCTGTGCCTTTCAACATGTTTCCATCTCTTCCCTCTCCCCTTCTTATGAGGTTATTCAACTACATTATACCTTATCACTGTCTAGTCCTTATCACTGTCCAGTTCTTTTTACTGGTACTTTTTATGATTACTACTACTTGGATGACACTGCTTCTAGTCCTGATCGTAGTGGATAGAGCTATGAAATATGTGTGTGAGATTCTCTTTTGATGTTGATTTTATCTCTTAAAATACTTAATAAGCATTATAAAACACTAGGTTATGATTACTTAAGCCTGAAAAACAATCTTTACTAGCACATCGACAGTAAATATTTATTAAAAACTTAGACTATTGGGGGCCTCCCTGATGGCGCAATGGGCTGGGCGCGGCACTGTGAAGCTATCCAGAGGGACTGCAGCACGAGTTCGATATCTGGCCAGGGAGATTCCCACATGGCACAGCAGACCTCTCCTGCCTTGCCCGCTGCTCCCCTTGGCAGTGTACTTCAGTTGATCTGCCTATTCTGCTCCCCACTCTGTCTCTGGTAAATCCTCTCACCACCCCACACCTCTGGCCTACACCCCAGCTTGTATGCATAAGTAAATAAATCTTTAAAAAAAACACTTAGATTATGTAGAAAATATAAATACCATATAAATATAATTATTTCCTATAGTAAATTAATAAAGTGGAACATATATATCCTTAACCTTGGTAGTTATTTTAAGAATATTACTGAAAATTTAGTTGGTACTTAAAAATATATGAATCAGGTTTATTAGAGCCCATTTTAAATCTCATGATATTATAAAAATATTATACTCTTCTTGGAAGAGACTATACCTTTTAGCCTGACTGTTGAAACCGCTAAAAAGATAGTTGAAAACAGTGTTCAGGTGAAATCTGTTACTAATTCAAGATTTCCACATAACCTTTCTACATGATTACAGCTACTTGGTACCCTGTTAGTAAAAATACAGTTTGTTTTTGGATCAAGTGTATCTGGAAATAATTCTACATACTCTCTAGGCCAGATAAAGCATTATAATAGGTTTTGACAAAAAAGAAATAGATGTTTCTCCTCAACCTAGCAAATAAACTTTTATAGTAGTATGTGCCTTTTGGCCTGACAATTATTTAATAAAATAACATTCCTGAGACACATGAAGTGAGGAATAACAGGGGGCACCTGACAGGTAATGAAAGTTTTGGAGCTAAGCCAAGGAATGAGAACAGTAAGGCTGTTGAAGCTCTCTGATTAACCATAATTTAAAGCATTTGGGTTTATATGCATGTAGAGTTTTATGCTTTTATGTATATTTTTGTGAGGCTACTTATCAGGTTGGACTAAGTGTGATTTTAATAAATAAAGTTGCTCTTTTTGCTGGTTGTGGTCAGAAGAGTTGTTTAGTGTAAACATTGGTTTCTGAGCTTTTGTGATGAAGATACACGCTCCTTACATTGGGTCACAGATGGAGTTGGTGAAGTCTTGCAGGCATCTGGAGATCATACCTGAGGTAGAACTGGTGTTCATAGCTCTAAGAAGCTAGAGCTGGGTGTGTGGGGTTCATGGTTAACAGCTTCTGGATATTTCTTTCTTACTGGCTTTGCTTCCATTTTGTATTTCTTTGTCATTATTATGTTCCTGTGGCACATAAAATATCCAGTGACACTTGCTTATGCCTTATTTTGTGTGTGAAAGCTTTCACAAGTACGTGTTGCTCTGATGCTGTGCATTAGCTCACTTTTTCTTTGGACATCCTCACATTCAAAAAAAAAATACATCAGGGGTTCTATGCATGAGCTTTGGCAGTGGCCACAATCCCCTTGAAATGGTTAAAAAAATGTGAGAATATTTATTTTGCACATATATTTTTGGGTGGGTGATCTGAAAGTTCCATCAGAGTTTCAGGAATCAGAACCACTGCATTTTCAGTGCTCACTGACACAGATTTTTATGTAGAGCTGGACATTTCTGCAGCTAGTTGGTGAATTTGTTGTAGTCAGAACCTTACTTGGTCTTCTTTTCATGGTGTCTTGTCTATAATAGATGTTCTATATTCTGCCTTTGTTGTGCTATCCTACACAGTGGAGTTTGTATGTATTTAGGTAAAGTCATCTCACAGCTGGTTGTGCAGAAGGTGATGCATAAACAGCAAGAAGGCTAGCCCAAAAGCAAGCTCTGCAAGTTACGTGCTCAGTGTGTGGAAGGATTTCGTCATGTCTTATGTTTTGTGGCAGTGAAGTTAGAAGTGTTTTAATGACGGTCATAGCTATTTTGGTAACTTCAAGTTACTGACTTCTAGGAGAAAAGTTTCTTGAAAACAGAATCAGCTGCATTAAAAAAGAAAGCAAAACAACAAATGCAATTTAATGATGCTGTTACATGTTATTGAAACAGTATTGTTATTAGTAAACTTGGTAGGTGTGGCTAGTTTGAAGCATTCTGAAACTTTAGTGGTATCAGAATCAGAACAAAATGGAAGACTTGTTAAAAAATGAGCTGGACTCATGTACGAAAGTTTCTGATTCATTCATTTTGAGATGAGGACTGAGAATTTGCATTTCCACTAAGTTTCCAGGTGGTGTTGATACTGCTAGTGTTGAAGTCACAATTTGAGAGCCACTGGTTCAAGGTAAGGATAATATAGCAACCTGTCAAAAAGGGCAAATATTGGATATTACCAACTCATGCTGGTAAGTTGTTGTAATATAAAAATCTCTAAGAAAAATCTATGTATGTTAATAGAATTTCATATTATTTGCCAAATAGGGAGACATCTATTGTTCCACATGCCTTAAAACCACACCATTGCAGCCTTTCCTGGAGGGAGATCAAAAATGAATATTTCAGTAATTACGTATCGAAGGGATACTTTTGAGAGCTTGTTCTTGAAGTGCTGGAGTAGAAAAGCCTAGGTGGAGGCAAGTGTCTCTCATTGGCTTACACTTAGAAGTGTTTGACTTTTTTTTTCCCTCTACCAAGGTCAGCCAGGCGATCTGCCTTCTGAGCCAGAGAAAGCAGATTGGTTTCTCTTGCTCTACAATTCTCAGGTGGCAGTGAAATTCTGCTGCCTACACCTCCACAGAGAAAAGTTCAGTGATTA
This sequence comes from Scalopus aquaticus, assembly GCA_004024925.1. Lineage (NCBI taxonomy): Eukaryota > Metazoa > Chordata > Mammalia > Eulipotyphla > Talpidae > Scalopus > Scalopus aquaticus. The sequence continues at coordinate 114,909 of PVIJ01002226.1, read as the reverse complement.
CTACTGTCTGCCACAGCTGCTGTTCTCTTCCCTTGCCTTCAACCTGAGCACTTACGTACCTCTCCTCCGACCTTTGCCTCTGTTTCTCCTTCAGTAGATGGTGTGTGTGAGCATTTGTGATATCTTTGTATCTATAAGTGGTACATTGAATGATGCTCTGTAGTGTAAACCCTTTTCTGCTTCTGGTAAGTATTTGGGATGAGGAATTATGAGATAATATATTGTGAAGCATCCACCATAGAATTTATTGTATTATACTTTTTAAAAAAGATTTATTTTTGTTATTTATGCATACAAGAGCTGGAGTATAGGTACAGGTATGGCGGGGGCAGAGGGTAAGAGGATTCACTAGAGACAGTGGGGAGCAGAACAGGCAGATTGAAGTACACTGCTGAGGGGAGCAGCGGGTGAGGCAGGAGAGGTCTGCTGAGCCATGTGGGAATCTCCCTGGACTGGGATCGAACACGTGCTGCAGTGACTGCCGATAGCTTTATAGGCTGAGACTTAACCCCTTGCGCAGTCAGAGAGGCCCAGAACTTATTGTATTATTTTCTTGGTAGATTTATTTTTTCCAATTTGAAAAAAAGGTAGCAATATTGCCTTGCTTTTTATTGCACTTTTGCATCTATTTGCAGTACGGGCTATGATCAGTTTCACTTGCTCATATTTTTTTCTTGACTTTCAAAAAAATTATAAAAATAATATATTTAATTTTTAGAAATTAGTCACTCAAGAAATTAATAAGCATCCCTACATACACATGTGACATAAACACAAGTTCCTTTTGTATCAACATTTCATGGTGGCCATTGTTGATATTGATAGATGTTTTCTAAATCTTCCTCATGGTCAATAAAATAGACACTTTAATGATTTCTTTAATGGTATGTGTGTGTACAAAACTTTTTTAAAAATCAAAGCTAAGTAATACCATTCACGTGATTCTCCAACTTGAATGTTTGGGACGTATTTTGAGATACATAGTTTGTTATTTTAAAATGTTAACTAATATTCTATAGAGGGAATCAACTGTGATTTATTCCATTTTCTGTTGTTGATGGCAATTAAATTATATTTTCAGTTTTTGTTCTTATAAGCAGTAATTTAAAAGTATTCCTGAGTACATATCTTTTTTTTTTTTTTTTTACTTTTTGTTTAGTGGGATAAAGATTGGGATTCCTTCCTTGATTGTGGACTATATGACCTTTAAATTTAAATAATAACATTTTGCTATGTGTCTTTCCAGAAGATAACGTATACCTCCATACATCTCCCCCATCCAAAGAAAATTAATATATGAGAATCGCCATTTCTTTACAGTGTTACCGACTCTTTATGTTGACAATCACCAATTTTTGGTTAAGTTAATCTTTGATTTGCATTTCTCTGCCTACCATTGAAGTTGAGATCTTTTCATATCTCTTTCACTTATTTTTATATTTTCTATTCTTGCTCATTTTTTCCCTTTAGTTTTTTTTTTTTTTTTTTGCTTGTGGAATGTTTGAAGTATTTTAGAGACATTAATCCTTTCTCAGATGTGCTGAAATTATTTTTTTCTAGTTTATTATTTGATAATGGTGTCTTTGCTTTACCAAAATATTAAATGTTCATGTAGTACAATCTGTATGGTTTCTTTCTTGTTTTTATAGGATTTTAGGGCATATAAAACATTTTCACATTTGATTCTCATAATTTATCAGAGATAACGAGGGAATGATACTGATATTCTCAGCTTTAGATAAGAACTGTGATCACCAGTGGCTTCCATCAGATTCAAATTAAATTATTTTTTTAAAATTCTGTACCCTAAACATTACACTGTACTGTGATTGATTGCTCTTTTTACAATGAAAGTTACTCATCACTTAGCAGAATATAAAACAAAAAACAGTGGTATTAGTGAAACATAATGATAGTCTGTTTCCAAAGATGTATGTGATGTAAGATATAAGTTATTTTAGTAAAAGATGCTTTGATATATAGTGATTTGAGCTGTGGTACAATTACAATCCTGAGATGGTGAACTGTTTTTAACAAAGTATCACAGCATTTCAATTACTTATACTTAAAAACAATCAAGGACGTGAAGTGTAGATAGTAAGGAATATTTGTCTTGGGGGAAAAAAGCAAGATAGAAGAGAAACAAAACTCTCTCCAGGGAACTTCACTCACTTACACCAAAGACTAATAAAGACTTTTGTCTGGAGATAAAGAATTATAATGAAAACAGTAAATACTTCTTCCACTCTATTTCATCTAAAATTTCAGTGAAGTAAATTTGCCTTTCAGTGAATATTTTCATGAGTACACTATTCATAGTTAACATGCTCAAAAGGTAGATTGCCATTTTAGGTGGGAGTCAGGGATTGTGGTACCAGATGTTAAGGGGGCCCTGTCTGGACTCTGAATGGAGAGAATTTGACGAGCCCAAGCAGACCTGGTGTTCATTTTGATCCTTATGAAATATAAGCTCTTGTGGACTTGGTGCATACCTGGAAAATAGGGAGCCTAGTACAGTGGATCTCTCTCTCACAAGAAAAGAGCAGAGACCCAGTTCTTCTGCTTCCCATTGTAATTCCTAGTCATTTTTCCAACACCCCTTTCCAAACACAGAATCACCTGACTTGAAATGAAACTACTTCAAGTGAAATCATGTGCTATTTTCTTTTGGTTATTAATTAGTTCTTTGAGGCTTTAGGGATGAGAGCTATATGAATTAGTGATGCCATAAAATAGAAATGGTTTTAACATAGTAAAATTTGGATCCATAGCTATATTTGTATACATACGCATATACATATATACACATGTATATATGTATACATATATACATGTGTGTATATATAGTTTTGTTTTGTGTTTTTTTTGGTGAGTCTATGTGGTTCATACACTTATTTGATACTTATTTTAGATACCACGCCAAATGCAATTTACCATCTGGCGTTCAGACATTAAAAATTTTTTTTCTGTTTGTTTTGTTCAGTTCTTTTTAATTCAAGAGGCTAGTCTCTCTGAACTTAAATTGTATGAAGTCTGACTTTATAAGGCAGTAGTTTATGCTAATCTGTCTAATCCTTTCTTGTAGTCTGAATCTTGATCGTCTTTTGTCTTCTTCATTCTTTACCTCCAAGATTTACTCTTAATTCCTCACTAAAGCTATGACTGGGGTTTTGTTGACTAGAATTTCTTCTCTTTAGGTTTCTAGATCCCGGGAAGATAGTGTTGGCTCTGGGGTAGTTCTTCCCTTATCTCTTTCTGCCATCTGTAAACACTTTCATTCTGACTTTAGTGGATGGGCCTCCAGAGGATACATGATGCAGGGTGTTTGTAAAAGGAAACTGATAACACTGAAAACATTTTCCCTTATAAAAAGAGGAAGGGTAGAGTATGGGGGAAAGGTAAGGGAATAGATCTATTGTTATTTTTACTTGTCATTCTTATTTGTACATTTCAGGCATCCTGTGAGGGTTTTTTAAATTTATTTACTTGGGATTTTTTGAGACCAATATAAATGAACTTTATGACAGGAAAGTTGCAAACATTTTAAATTTAGAACAGTTTCAAAAGCGTGGTACTGTGGTTCTTGTCAATGGTAGACCCTAAAATATATTAAGGTAGATTGAAATGGAATCTTTCTTTTTTGCATTATACAGCATGCAATGCAAATTTGAGTATCTTAATATTACTAATTATTTTTCTGGTTTAGTATGCTTACTAACATTAGCCTTTTTATTTTGTTCATTTTTAATGTCTTTTATTTTAGTACAGCCTAGCTATTACATACACTTAATTTGGATTAGTGATATATTCTTATTGTAAAATATACTTTTCTTCATAATTGAATTTTATTATGATTTCAGCATTCATCTAAAATGCTGAGTCTGTTGACTTATCTATTGTCCTTGGCTTGCGTTTTTTTGTTTTCTGTTTTTTTCATTTTTTGGAGTAGACTGCATTGTATTATGTGATTGGTTCACTTTCTTATACTCCACTTTGCCTTTGAAGAAGGCAATGAACTTGCTATAGTTAGTAAGCAAAGCCTTGCATGCTCAGGCAGGAGGAAATTGGGTAATCCTGAGAAATCATCTGCTAGCATTGAACATGGGATTAATTTTGGTTTTGATTACTGTTATACCAGAAGTTTGGGAGGGAAGGAGGAAACTCATAAGGCTCGAGTTTTTAATTCAAACTTATCATAAATGTCTTTTCGTAGTGATACCAATGTCATTTAAAAACAAATGATAAAATGCATTGACCCTGGTTACTTGCAGCTGTCAGTTTTAGGCTTATGAAATATTCTGTCAGCTTTTTGTCAGATACTAATATTTTTCTTGTACTTTATAAAATAAGAAGTAGATTGATGAAGATGTGGACTAACAGGTTATATGAATTTGTAGACTATATATATATTTGTATCTACTAAAATGTAGGTTATATATGAATAGAAAACTTGACCTGGATTCAGCTTGCCCCATCCCCTCTTTTAAAGATTAATTAGCTGCTAAGTGATATTTAAAGGAATAGAGTTCTTTGCCCAAAGAAACTATTGTCTTTAAAATCCACTACTCAGTTTAGCCTTAAGCCAGGGCCTACATACTGATGATTTTATGGGTGACTTGTACTGTTGCTACTGCCAGTTGAATAGGAACAAAGAATTAATTTTATGTGTTTGAAAATGATTCATTTCAAATGATATTCTTTCCATTTCTTAAATAGCAAGTGATTAACTACTACTTTAATTTTCAATTAATCAAATTAGTTTCTACTGGTAGATTTTGATTACATGCAGTTCTAACAGCTTCCAGATACACTTCTTTTTCCCATATGCTTACCATATGCTGAGTAAGACCAATGTAGAATAAATTAGTGTAAAAGTAAGAACACTTAGTTCTTTTGTAGAATTCATCTTGAATGACAGAAGACAGCTCAGCATCATTTTAGCTACGAGGCACCTTTTGAAAAGTGATATGGAAAAATAACCCATTTATGTGTGCCAGGGTCTGTTTTCATAAATGTAAATTTGAAAGTTCATTAAAATTTTGGCATGTGATTTGGAATGCATAATAATTGGAAATGATTCAAAGCTAGAGATCTGTATCCTTATACCAACAACATGTTTCACTGAAGACTGGCTTTGTATGGTTGTTTAATATTTAAAGGTTAAAAAAAATAGTATTTACTTGATGGTTATGGCTCTGGAAAATGCTCAAGATGGAGAGACTACGGAGTCCAGGAAGAACCAGCAGCCTAACCAGGGGTCCCAGAAAGCTCACCAGCCTTAAGAAATAGTCAAGCTTAAGAAATATTCTCTCTGCTTTTTGTCAGCATCTGATATTCTGGTCTAAGAGAAGGTGGCTTTGGAATACTGATCACTGGCAGGAATGGCTCTCCCTCATATTTCAGTGAGAACAAACAGCAATGCATGTTTTCAGCTGTCTTTGGCAGTGTAAAGATGGATCATGAAGGACATTTCAGTTCACATCAAAACAACTAAAAAGCAGCCTACCTGGGGTCAGTCATGGACGTAGAAGCTAATAATACTTGAAGATATTCTTTTTTTTTTAAGATTTATTTATTTATGCATACAAGCTGGTGTACAGGCCAGAGGCGTGAGGCGGCGAGAGGGTTCACCAGAGAGAGAGTGGGGAGCAGCACAGGCAGATCGTTGGAAATACACTGCTAAGGGGAGCAGTGGGCGAGCCAGGAGAGGTCTGCCGCGCCTTGTGGTAATCTCCCTGGCCTGGTGTGGAACTCGCGTCGCCACTGCCCACAGCTCCACAGTGCAGCGCTTAACCGCTGCGCCACCAGGGAGGCCCTACTTGAAGATATTCTAATGTTACACACAGGCCTACTGCTAACCTGTCACATATCCCTGCCAACATGAGAATATAGCAGTAAAGGGGGAGACAAAAAACCCACCTGAGGTTGGTGCAAACAAGCCCATTTCTTGTCTGTGATGAGAGAAATGCGGGTGAGGCATAGGAAGCAATGCTCCAGCCATGGTAAGAATGAATGAGAAGTTATTAGGACAGAACATTTTTAATTGCGAGCCTAGAGGCTAAACTCTGCAAATACCTATCCTCTTCCAGTTGTTATTTTTGCTGTTTTTTGTGTGTACCTTGAACAGATTTCATTTTCATTCTATTTGTCCTCCTTATGACTTTGTTTTTAAAGCTTCTTTTCCCCAAGCACCTCAGGCCCCCTGGTTTCTGCATTCCAGTTTTGTCACAGGAGGGAAAAATGGCTTATCCAGTGAATAAGATGATTTCTAGAATGAAAATTCACGCTCCTTGAATTTTTCATTATGTATTTAGCTCATATTCTGTCTCTTAGTATGCCATTTATGGATGTTGTTCTATAATTAGCCAAGCTTCCTGCATAAAGTAAGTTGAAAATCAGGGTCGACTTGGTTTATTTCCTCTCTTAGCCTTTGATCTACTTGACTTTGACACATGCTTCTCCCCAAAGTCTGTTGATTCTCATTCAGACAGGATGCTTTGTGATTTCCCCACTGCCTACCCCACAGTCCTGATTCAAGGCATCAGGCACCAGCTGAACATTCTTGTATCTCTTTTGTTCACTTCTTCATCGCCATGACCTGCATCAAGCCCTCCTTTCTTTTCACCTGAATTTGTTTTTATTCCTGCTTCCAGCTTTCTTTTCCTCAAACTGTTTTCCTCATTGGGCCAATTACCATTCTGAACACTTGGGTCTCATTAAATTCTTCTACCTCTTAAAAGGATGCAGAGAGAGGGCCCTCTCTGATGGCACAAGGGGTTAAGTCTCAGCACAACAAGCTCTCTGCATCCTGGCCAGGGAGTTTCCCACATGGTGCAGCAGACCTCTCCTGTCTCGCCCACTGCTTCCCTCAGCAATGTATTTCAGTAGACGTACCTGTTCTGCTCCCCATTCTCTGGGTGAATCCTCTCACCCCCTGTACCTTCTGGCTCTCACCCCAGCTCTTGTATGCATAAATAAATAAATATTTTAAAAGGCTGCATAGGCAGTTTAACTCTTACAGTTCCCGGTGAGATGTGTCACACACTGGCACGTGCCTACCTTTCTAGCCTGCGGTTGGTCACAGGCCACCAGTGCTGAAACAGTGCTTCAACTTCACATGTGGTTCATTATCCAGTCACACATTCTCTGTACCCTGGCTTCTTGCTTATGTTTTCCCCTTTGCCTACAATGAATGCCCTTCATTTTCTTCTTGGCAAATACTTAACTGCTTTTCCTTAAAGATAATCTCTGGTGTTTATGGTTTTAACAGAGTCTCCTAAGCCTTAATGAAGGCTTCCCTGTGGTTAGGTGGTACAGTGGTTTTTGGCAAATTTGCCTTCATGGTTAGCAGCTTAGGTACACAAGGGGAAGGAGAGTGTGCCTTACTCATCTCTGTGATCCAGTGCATCAGACAAGGCTTGGCGTGCAGCCTGTGTTCCGTAAATGTTTATTGTATGGAATGAAGTTTCCTTTCCATTGCATTTTCTAGAGAAAGGGGATCTTAAAATAAATGAAGTGCCTAAAAATAATATACTTGAGTGAAGATTTGTGAATCATGATTTATGGAAAGAGAAAGGAAACTACCACCGATTCTTAGCATTCAAATGAGTGAGTAGCTACTCCACCATAATTGGTGACTTATCCAAAAAATACTCACATTTGGATAAGATAAAAGTTGTATTATGCGTTACAATGAGAGGTTAACTTCACACTAATGGGAGAATGATTGACGCTGTGAATTATAACAGCTGTCAGTTACTGGTGGAGCTAGAGTGGAACCTTGGGCCTTGATCCTAAGTAGAACGTCGGAGTGGAAGGAGTTTCAGGTCAGAGTCTCCTGGTTGCCATCTGTTCCCCTGTACCACCAAAGGTAAGTAGTTTTTTCTGAAATCACTTTCTATAACCCAGAACACTGACAGGCCTAAGTTAGTGTATGCTGGATGGTAGTCATTGAGATGGAAAACAGCACTGGCAGAAACAAGATGAGGAAACTATTGAGCTCTAAGGGTTTCGGTATATACTTTGTCATTTGTCTTTTATTAGAATGGAGCCAGGGAGCCAGGAGCCCCCCTCATGGCATAAGGGGTTAAGTCTCAGCACTTTGAAGCTATCATCAGCCACTGTAGCACGAGTTCTATCCCCGGCCAGTCCAGGGAGCTGACCCACACGGCACAACAGACCTCTCCTGTCTCGCCCACTGCACCCCTCAGCAGTGTATTTTAGTAGATCTGCCTGTTCTGCTCCTCACTCTGTCTCTGGTGAACCCTCTCACCGCCACTCCCCTCTCCCTCCCGCCCCTTGCACTCTGGCCTAAACCCCAGATCTTGTATGCATAAATAAATAAATCTTTTTTTTTTTAAAGAGTTGTTCTCTCACTGTTCTCACAGCTTGAAGGAGACATAGTGTATGTCAAAGGGGCAATGTATATATTTCAAAGATTTCTATATTATCTCCCATGCTACATGTTCTCCTTTCAATTTGATTCTGACATGTCTATGAAGAGGTGGGTTGATGTAGTTGGGTGTGCTTTGCTGACTGTTTAAGCCAAGAGAGAACTGCAGTCCTGATGCTACGTGATTTCTGAGGCTAGTGCAGTAAAGGTGATTCAGCTTCTTTGTTGAATGCCATGCTCTGGTGTGAAATCTGCAACCAGAGGGTAAGTAGTCCAGTTGTTCTGAGGCTCTGTTGTGAGGCAGGGCTTTGTGGGAAGGCCCTTAGAAGACCACATCTTGGGAAAGATGTGCAGCCAGCCCTTTCCCCACCTAGAGCTCTGTGCTCCAGCTCCAGACATCATTTACTGGAGCCACAAGAGAACATCTAAGCAGGAACTATACAGCCAAACCTTCCTGAAACCATGAATTTATGACCCAGAAATCATGACTGTTGTTGTTCTAAACTAAGTTTAGAGTGATTTATTATGCAGCAATCAATAATTAGAACATTTCTTTGGGTAAGTATTTTCTATTTTCTTCTAGGTAGCATTGAAGGATGACAGGGCTGGGACTGGTAGCATCTCTTACTGCAGATTTAGAGTTGTCATTGTGTTGACCCTATTTCCTCAAACTTTCATAGTCTGGTTGGGAGTAGATCAAGAGGGGAATCATAAAAGAGACAATCATGCAACACATTTCCTTTTCTTCTTCGTATACTATTACTTTATAGTTGGTGAAGAGGGGCTAACCAAGATTAGTTGCTTAACCTATGCTTATTGTATTGTAAGGAACCCATCTGTTCTGGGTAAAAAAGACCATGGACAAGAAATCCTACAAATAGCTTAGGGAGCTCTCTATTATTCTTGTCCAGGAGGGCAGACTTTATGTCCATTAATCTATTGTTCAGTGTGTGTTTTTTTATAATAAAATTTGAATGTCTGTTGTGTGTCAAATTGTGTCCTTCCAAAAAGATATGATCATATCTAACTTCACATACCTGTGCATGTGCATTGAAATAGGATCTTTCATAGATGAAATCAAGTTAAAATGAGATCGTAGTTCACAGCCTTAAGTTCAATGACTGTTGTCTTTACAAGAAGGCAATGAGAAGATAGAAATCTGGAGACACACAGAGAAGAAGTCCTTGAGAAGACTAAGTTATGCTGCCATAGAAATGAATAGCAAAGATTTCTGCTACCACCAGAAGCTGGAACAGTCCAGGAAGGATTGTTTCCTAGAGCTTTCAGAAGGATCAGGCATCCTGGCCTCTCCATCCCCCACTGTGATCACCTTAATTTCAGGCTTAATCTCCCAGCATGGGAGATCAAATTTCTGTTGTCTTAAGCCACCCAGTTTGTGGTACTTTGTTATATAGCCCCAGGAAGTCAATCCAGTGCTTAAAGTTAGAGAGAGAAAATGAAAAAAATGTGTTCTTTAAAAGTCATGGAAATGAATGATAAGCCACAGGCCATGAGAAAATATTTGCAACATACATATTTGATAATAGACATGAATTTAGAATATATGAAGAATTTGTAACTCATTCATAGGAAGACAACCCAGTTAAAACATGGGCAAGGATTTGAGCAGACATATCAACAAAAGAAATATACAGATGTCAAGATATCAAATAAGCCTGTGAAATGATGTTCTGTATCATTAATCATTAGAAAAATGCTAATTAAAATTACCATGAGATATTATTACACAACCGCTAGAAGAGCCAAATTTAAAAAGACTGAGGATACCAAATATTGATGAGGATGTGGAACAATTGGAACTCTCATATGCTGTTGATTAAAATGGTAAATCATTCTGGAAAACAGTTTTTCAGTTTCCTAAAACATTAAGGATACACCTACCTGGTTGTTCTTCACACAGGTATCTACCTAAGAGACTTTAAATCACACCTCTAGAGAAAGACTTTTAATATCAGATTCATAACAGCTTTATTTGTAATGACCCCAAATTGAAAGCAACTCAAATCTCCACTAACAGGTGACTGGGTAAATAGTGATGTAGCTGAAAAAATAAAGTACATATTGTATGATTATACACACTGTGAAGTACAGACATGATAAAGTAATCATCGTGACAGAAAGCAGACACTAGATGTTACCTGCAGATGGGAAGTGGGGCAAAGCAAGGAAGGAAAAGAGTTTAAAAGACTTGAGAAAACTTTAGGGTATGATGGATTTATTATCTTCACTGTGGCGATGGTTTCCTGGGTGTCTGCTTATGTCAAATTATCATCCAATTATTATATTATCCACTTTATATTAATGTGATTATATTAATCACTTTAAATATGTGATTTTGATACATCAATTAGGTCTCAAGCATGCTGGAATAGAAAGATAATATAGGGCAAATGTAAGTTTAAGTAGGGGACTTAAACCTCAGACCCTTTTCTTCTAGTATTTTATCAGTTGAACATCAGCCGGTGATGTTGCTTGGTGATGTCACTGTAGAATATGTCTTTCGTAGCAAGAGAGCATTTAAATCTAGAGCCAACAAGCACAACAGACTTTTAGAATCAGTTGGAGTTTAATCATGGAAGAGCTGCAGTAGGTTATGGGGTAAGGAATTTATTATAGAAATTGAACTATAAACATTTATGGTAGGAGTTTGGTAAATGAGGATCAGTGGATTCCCTAAATAGTCAGTCTGAGAAGCCAAGCACGAGATAAGGCTTATGGGGAGGTCCTATGGAAAGGCGGTGCCTCTGAGTAGCTCCCTAAGTCTGTTGGTGGGCATGGAGTAGCTGTTGACCTACAGGACCAGCTTGGGAAGTTGGACAGGGACTAAGCAGAGCAAAGATAAGCTCAAACCCACCGACACAGCCTTGTCTGGTCACTGTTCTAATTGTGATAGCTGTGAAAGACTACCACCTTCCAGATCCATGCGGATTCTTCCAAATCTCTGCATATTCTGCTTTTGGTCAATTTTGAGTTGGAACTATCCAGGGAAGAAGGTCCCAGGAAATGCATTTCTTGCTTAACCAAGTTGATAGCACAAACCACTATAACATGCTAGCTAATGAGCTTGCTAATTGAGTATGTATTAAGAGCCCAAACTCCTCTTTTCTTATGAGATGAGTCAGTTTTGGTAAACAAATCCAGAATGTCTTTGAGACTGCTCTAGTGAAACAGAATGGAGTGAGAGGCCAGCCCTGAGGAATAAGGGTAGATTTTTTTTTTTTCCAGAATCGGGGCTGATTACAATGTAAACAATGAGGATCCTGCATTCCCTCTTACAAGGAAGGTGTTTATAGCAACATAAACACCTTTTCAACGCAGTAACATAAACAGTTTCTCAAGGAAACATTCTCTGGCATTCAGGAAATGTTTCTTTCTTTACAAACAAAAAAGTGTGTTTTCCTAAAGATTTAATTTACTTAAGGACTCTGTTTAGAACAAGGATATGATTGTAGAGGGATAAAGTTATTCCCAGAGCACTTTGGTGGTAGGCTAGAGATGAAGTCCTTATAGAAGCATCTTGTTTAAAAATCTGTAGATGAACATAGCACAGGTCAGTACAGGTGTACCGTGTTACAAACTGGATGCCACTCTGCAAAGTTGTATAAATTATACTTTTGTGAGTCAAATTTTACTGCAAATTCCCAGTAGCCTGCAACTTGAGTTTTTTCATATGAAAATCCTTCTTGAAGCTGTGAGGACCATTTGTTACCTGTACCATGTACTGGCAACCTACTCTGAGAGTAGGGGCTATATATTTGTCTCAAATATGCATATTTAATTCATTTATAAAGTGAATAAATGATTCCTAAAATTGGTCTATTGGGATTCTTACATTAAGATTCCTTAAAATGTTTTTAACATGGAATAATTAAAATAGACCCATTTTCCTCTCTGATGATGCAGATGTTAAAGTTTCAGCACTGTCAAACTGTCGCTACCCACTGTGGTATGAGTTTGATTCCCAGCCAGGGAGCTGACCCACATGGCGCAGCAGACCTGTCCTGGCTCCCTGCTGCCCCCCTCAGCAGTGTATTTTAATGGATCTGCCTGTTCTGTGCCCCATTCTGTCTCTGTCTCTGATTAATCCTTTCACCACCACTCCCTCTGGCCTATACCCCAGTTCTTGTATGCATAAATAGATAAAGATAAACTCTTTTAAAAGAATAGACCCAGTTAGGTCTGAAAAGGAAAGAAAAATTCTTTAGCAAGAATGTTTTCTTATGGAGAATAGATTTACCTATTTTCAATGTATTCTTAAAAATATCTAGTTTAGGTAGTGCTGTGAAAATGCTGTTGATAGGCACAAAGCATCAGCCATATGCATTTTTAAATCTTTGTGAAAAGACTTGAATTGATCAAAAGATTTACCAACAATCTCTAGAAATGATTTATTCATTGCCGACTATAGATTTAATGCAGCTTTCTTTGACAAAGAATGTGCAAGTAGGAAAGAGTTTATCATGCTGCCTTCTGTCTTAACCTCTAGTGCTTTTCAAACTTTAATGTGCAGACAATGGCCTGGACATTCTTGTTAAATGCAGACTGTGATTCTATAGGCCAAACAAATTCCTAGGTGATCTTGATGTCACTGATTTTCAGATCACATTCTGAGAAGCAAGTAATTTTTGATGTGATTACATGTAGTATACGATGTTTTGCTGTGAGTTTGGTGGATACAGGAAAAAATGACTTTCATATGCCTACTTTTTATTGAGGACTAAAATATAATTAGGTTGCTTGCTAGTAGTTTGATAGGGATGCAGTGCAGGATTTCTCCATTCAACTAGCTGTAAAAGGTTTACATTTTTTAATCTATGAAACTGGACCAATTTAAAAGCTAACCTTTCATTGGGATGCAAATTATTCTGAGTGGAAAAAAATCCTATATACATATGTACATATCAATACACCTAAATCTATATAGATATCTATCAAATAGGTAGCTAGAGATACACACACACACACACACACACACACACACACACACACACACACACACACACACACACTCTCCAGCTGTGGGCTTCTTGACCCTGGAAAGATTGCTTTGCTGTTTATAAAATTAACAAATTATTTTCTTTGAATGATAATATATGTAAAATTAAGTGAGTTTTTTGTGGGCATTAAAATAAACTCAGGGCCAATTGACTGTTACTGAACATTTCAAATATTGGGGATGCTCACGGTGGGAAAACTTGTCTGTTTGAAGGATGAAAATGGGTAAACTAATTTGAAAATTCTTTTCAACTGGTAGTATTTTTTTACCTTTTAAGACCTGTAACCTAATATGCTGATAAGATTGTACCAAGTATTATTAAAACACATTGGTTTTGAATGCTTTCAAAGCAAACTTCAGGCAGCTGATTTTATCTGCAAAATACTGAATTTGAGATTGACAAAATGTTTAGAGAGGTAATCGAATACTTCAAAGAATTATTTGGTTGTTTCTTAATACAGTTTCTTTCTTAATTTTATGTTTAATCCTTATAGTATAATTGAGTATTAAGAAGAAAAGAAGAAAATGCACACCTATAAAAATTTTCTGGATTAGTACATAAATCTGGTCTTTCCTGAAGAAAGGAAAAAGATCTAACCAAATGGCTATGGGTCTGTAGAATGAGATGATGGATCCTAGAAATCATTCAAGCAACAGTGAAGGTTCTCCAGAATCCTGACATTGGTAGGAAAAAGAATCCCAAGGGATTTTGGAAGCCAAATGTTTATATGCTGTAATGATAATTGATAGCCAAATTACTTTTAACTATGATACTTTAGTAATCCCCACTTGACTTTGTCATCTAAATATAAATGAACACCTTCCCTAGTGCTTCTTTCAAAAGATCAAGGTTGTTAGTTTCTGTCTGAAAAATCTTCATCTGTGTTTCAGATGGCTGAGTATACATTCCAGAAAAGTAAGTTAAGGAGGTATGTGCACCATGGGTCTAAAGTGTTAACATGATAACAATATATTTTAAAGTATGAAAAGTAGAATAATAATTGTGGCACTACAAATAAAAAATTATACATGTACGTTTTATAACATTTAGGAAAAGAGAAGAAAATCTGTGTGCTTTGTAATCTTTTTTCTATGTAGTTTTAAAAATTGTAATCATCCTTTTCTTCATATTTTCTGTAACATAAGGTTTTTCCCTTGTAATTGCATATTATTGTGGAGAACTTTATTTTTGCTGGCTGCGTAATATTCCATTGATAAAAGAAATACTGTTTAGGCAATGAGATTCATTTTTATTAGTAATGGGGCTGGTTATTATGTTTTTCTAAGGCAAATAATATCATAGCAAACATCTGTGTCTAATGATTTTCTTTAAATCAGAATTTTCTGTTTAGGTCAGATCACTAGAACTGAATTCATATTCTTATAGGAAAACTTTCCTTAAAACCTGGTCAGTGAGTTGAGGGACTGTTTACAAAGAAATTCTTACTTCCTGAGTGTTAAAAGATAAGGATGTTATGATAAGGTGATAAAAGCTAAGCTGGAATTGGGACAGGTTAGATTAACCTGTTTTTATCTTTGACACCTCTTTTTAACACCTGTTGAAAAGGGGGAAAGTAATGCTAGAAACTTGTCATTTGATAAGTTTTGGTATGTAACATACCTTCTAAAGAAATGAGTTGTTTACCTGGCAAATGCCTTTTAAAAATATTTTCCTAATAAGAGAAAGAGGACTTGTGAAGATCAAGTTTTTAATAAGAAGAACAAGTTTATAATGTTTAACTCTTAACCTTCTGAACTTTATATAGGGCAAAAGAATTGAGGTGGTTGTGATTCATTGAGCAAACAAGAAAAAAATGGATGTGAAAGGAGCTCACAATCAGATTATATACTGGTTTATCATTGTTAGCCATGTCTTAGAGGTAAGCAGTCAATTGAATAGGTAGGTCATAACTCCATTCTTGTTATTCCATAAAGTTCAAAATAAACCCAGATATCGACAGTTAGCCAGCAGTATTTTAGTCATCCTATTGTCTGCTAGCAATAGATTTTAACCGGAACAAAAAGTTTTTAAGACCATATCTGTATGCTGTATTTTCTGTGGATATATTTTTTTTAAAGATTTATTTGTTTATACATACAAGCCGGGGTACAGGCCAGAGGCGTGGGGCGGCGAGAGGGTTCACCAGAGACAGAGTGGAGAGCAGAACAAGCAGATCAGAAATACACTGCTGAGGGGAGCAGCGGGCGAGGCAGGAGAGGTCTGCCGCACCATGTGGGATTCTTCCCCGGCTGGGCATCAAACTCTCATCACGCGCTGCTGACAGCTCCACAGCGCAGCGCTCAACCGCTGCGCCACCAGGGAGGCCTTTTCTATGGATATTTTACAAAAGTTCTTAACTGTTATTTTTTAAGAGAATTCTACCTTCTCTAGATTGTAACATTTTATGCCATGCTATGAAGTTAAAATGTCTATAATGGAAATATTTTAAATGTATTAATGTATTATGTAATCAATGTATTCATGTAGATACCCTTAGAAGTAATGAAATGTTCACCATTTTAATTTTGTTGTTTCACCATTTTATTTTTATTATTATTATGTTTTTCAGTTTATAACTGAATTTTTAATGAATTATGTCTTTTTAGGTTATATTTAACTATATCACTTGGTACATTAGGAGAATACATGTAATACATAAGTTGCAAAGCAAAATCATAAAACGAACATCCATGAGGTGGCCATCCAACTTAAGAACTAAAACATGACTGAACTGTTTGATTTCCTTTCCTAGTCTGTTCGGTTTTGTAGACCTAATAAGTTAAAAATATCTTGGTGTAGCATAATTAATATGCTACTAGCCTTGTAAGCTGAGCAGGTATATGTAATTTACATTAGAACACCTGCAAATTAATGATTGATATCAATGCCTATACATAATTCATAGTGACAGTGATGTAGGAGGTTTGTAGAAAGAGGACATTGATATTGAAAATGTTAACAGAATAGATTTAAACATTTTCTATCAGTCTTAGACTAGAAAGAAATTCTTTTTTTCGTAAATGGGCTGTTTAAAAAATACTTGATTGTGGAACCTGTCTATACAGAAAACACCAAAATAGACTTTCATTTAACAGCAGAGATTCCTTTTATCTATTGGATCCAAGATTGCTTTACTTGAGAGGAAATTATCTCATTAGCATAGGACCTCTGTGTTTCCAGATCTTTGCCCTGTGCTATGGGAATCAATGTATCAAAGTTAAAAGTCATGCAAGAAAACAACTCTATAGAGAAAAGTGCTATTAATTAAATTAATACAACTCCATGTGTATATGGGGTCATTTAAAGGTTTCTTTATGTTTCCCTCCTCCAAATATTATTTCTTTCATTTGTGCTTTTTCTTATTTACTGTTTTGAAATGTAATGGTCCCTGATTTCTGCATTGATTTTTTGATGTCCTCTCAAAGAAAAGAAACTCAAATTCTTTTAAAAATTTTCGTTTTCTTTAGTGGCAACTCTTGAAGATTAGAAAACACATTTATCTATAGTCATTGCAGGTGACTAGTCAATGGCAGGTGATTGTCATTGCAGGTGACAGGTTGTCTGTGGTCTTCATAAATACTAGATTTCATTTTTGGCTTGAATTTTCCCCCCAATTTTCTTCTGTATTTTCATTCCCTTCTTTTGGAATTGGTACTTTCTGGAGCAGGAGTTCAAGCATCTCAATAGTGTGGTACAAGTGATGCTGTTATTCATTTATCTTTTTTAAATCTCAGCTGGCTCTTCTAATCACTTTAACTTTTTCTTCTCATAATGTCATATTTAAAATGGATTTGTGGAGTAAGAATAAAAGAAAAGTGAATTTACATTAAAATGTAACCTTTTATTCGGTAAATGTCTATCTTAATTTTTGATTGTTTAGGAAGAAGTATGTAGTTAGATAGGTTTGCATTTATTTTCAGCAATGTAATATCAGGTTGACTGTATATGTTGACATAAGGATGTAAAAAAAAGGTACTCTTCCTTTATGGGAGCTTTTTATTTAAAATATTTAAAAATTTAAAAAAAATTTGACCATTAAAAAGAAGTCACTTCCTTGTTGAGTAAAATTTATTAATTTTTAATCTGAATTTTGAAACTCATAGGCCAATTAATAGCCTTAAATACAAGTAAACCACTCTGGCTATTACTAATTTATAGGCAGGTGTTCTTTAGCAGGTTATTTGGACTCTCTATTCCTCAGTTTCCTCACTCATAAGATGCAGACTGATGACTTTTCAAGGTTGTTTTGAGAACTGACTGAATTATTTGGCCAAGCACTTACATTTCTTTAGCGGTTGCATTTTTTGTTCTATCACTGCCATAATTAACTCACATAAATTTAGCTGCTTTAAAAAACATTAATTATGCCATGGTTCTGTAGGTCAGAAGCTGGAATTGGCTCATCTCATTTTTCTGCTCCAGGTTTCAGGTTTCATGAGACTAAAATCCAGGTATTGGTAAACTGGGCTGTGATTTAGAAGCTGGGGGAAGAATATTTTTTAAAAAAATTATTTATATATTTTTTACATCATTGTTCATTTTTGTACAATGTTTCATTTCTCCTCTCTGGTGTAATAAAATTACCACCACCAAGACACCCATGAACCATCACCGCAGTCTTTTGTGCTCTTCCTTCCTGTTTTGATCCATCTCCCTCCTCTCCTGCTAATGTCTCTGATTTATAGTTTGCCTGCAGTTTTTTTAATTTCCTGATCCTTTGTATGGTTTCCCTATATTCCTCCTCTAAGTAAAACCATACAGTATTTTTCTTCTTCCTTCTGACTTATTTCACTGAACATCCCTTCCAGCTCCATCCACGTTGCTGTGAATGGCCTGAGTTTAGCTTTTTTGCTTGCTGAGTGGTATTCCATTGTGTATATACACCACATCTTTATCCACTCATCTGTTTTGGGGCATTTGGGTTGTTTCCCTATTTTAGCTATTATAAATAGTGCTGCAATGAACATAGGAGTGTAGGTTTCTGTTTGAACTAATGTTTTTTATGTCCTTTGGGTAGATTCATAGGAGTGGAATAACTGGGTCATATGGTAGATCCACTTTTAGTAATTTGAGAGTTCCTCCACTCAGCTTTCCATAGTGGTTGAAACAGTTTGCATTCCCACCAGCAATGTAAAAAGGTTCCTTTTTCTCCACATCCTCACCAGCATTTGGTGTTGTTAGCTTTTTTTTTTTTTTGTGGGCTATTCTAACTGGTGTGAGGTGATAGCTCACTGTGGTTTTGATTTGCATTCCTGAGGGAAGACTCTGCTCCCAGACTCTTCAGACTATTGGTGGAATATTGTTCTTTGTGATTGTAGGACTGAGGCCTCAATTTTTTGTGAACTGTCAGCAGGGCCAGTCTTTATCTCTGAGATCTTTCTCATCCATGGGTGTGAGTCCCTACATTTCAAAGACAGTACACCCAGATAGAACAAATTCTTCTAATGCTGGGGATCTCTCTGATTTCTGTTACATCTTTCCTTTTCCTCTTGTACCGCATCTCTCTACCTGCAGCTGCAGAAAGTTCTCTGTCTTTCATGTCTCTTGTTAATGGCTTGGGAACTTCTCCATAGCATGTAGTTGGTTGATTACAAATATCTGCAGAATCTCTCACAGCTGTACCTAGATTAGTGCTTGATTGAAAACCAGAGGACAGGAATCTTGGGGACCAGCCTTAGACTTATGCCTATCTTGAGCTCAGAAATTGTGGTGAGGTATAATCTTGGAGAGCATTGAGAGTGATGAAGGAAATCTCATCTTTACCGGGGGAGTATAGAGTAAATTGTAAATTCTTTGCAGCTAGGCACTGTTTCCTACTTATTTTCATTCTTGGGATCTGACAGTTTGCCACGTATTTATTTAAATACCTGCTGCTGATTGCTCGCTTGCATGTAATTTCTCATTTGATTTTACTCATTTTCATTCTCTGAATCAATATCGATCATAGGAGTTATGTTTAGTAACCCTGGTACCTCCTTGAAAAGATTAATTACATTCAGTTTCTCCTTACCTTTTTCCCTGCTTTTGATTTTCATCAAATCACAGGAAAAAATAATTTGTCCTTGTATACAGGAAACTACCATGACAGGTCTTTTCTCATTGGAGCACAATTTTTTGGCTTCTTTAAGGATTTGTTGGCATTTTTATATATTTTTAGCCATATTCCCCCCCAATCTTGTATTTGAAGATAAGTTGTAAGCAAAGCATGATGTTGGCAGTTAAGTATAAAGTTGGCCAACTGCCCCAGCAGAGGGGTGCCCAGGTTTCCTTCTTCAGAGTAACGCCTTAACTACTGAACCTCTGGCCATAGACATTGGCAAGGTGATAATCACCCAGTGTTCCTTTTACATATTGGGTCATTTTTGAAACAACATATCTGAGTTATTCTTTCTTTAATGATTTTGTTAGACACATTGAAAGCCTGCCAAAAAAGTATAAATCTTCACCTTTAAGATGCCAAGATCTTTGACAAGGGATTAAGCCTTCTAATACAGTGTTTATAGGATATTTATGTAGCCCTGTCTCTGTAGATAGGAAAATCTATTTGTCTCAAGACCGCTTCTCATTAAAAATGTTTTAAGTTTATTTTTCTTAGACACTTCCCATCATATTGGTTTGTTCAGTACCCCATTTTCTATGATCCCCATCCTATCCTGTATTAGGCCAGAAAAATGAGGAGTTTATTTAATACATTCTTTCTGGAACTGCATTCACCTTGTCACTTCCTTTCATTCATACATGTTTTGGCATATTTCTTGTTTTTTCTGACACTTAGATGTTGTCCAAAAATATATATCTGTCCTCCCCACCTAAAAAAAAAAAGATGCATAAAGTGAAATGGCTCCTTTATACCAAGAAGTGCCCTGCTTACCTTGTTACTTCAAACTTCCTGGCAAGGGCTGGCCAGCCATTCATATAGTGAGTAATTTCGAGAATGTCTATCTAATCTAGGAACTATGGCGGCCCTTCACCTTTTCTTTGATCTTTCTACATGTTTTTTAGACTCATTTGGCAATTTGGGTTCTCTCATGGAAAGCTGGGCATTTGCTCCTTTAACTATTTTAAATCTGAATTTTAGCCTGCTTTCTCAAATTTCATTTCAGGAGAACAAATCTTTTAGAAGCACTTTGAAATAATCAGGTTCTGCACATTGCCATTTTGTATCTATTTTTGAAAAGTTATTCATGTTATCAGAATAAGTGAAAAGTAGCTTATTTATTTATGTTTTTGAGGAAGTTGTCATTTTTCTGAGGTCCATCAATCAGAGAAATGTTTAGCACTCTTAAGTTAAAGTTTTCTAAATTACTGATAGTTTTTTTGGTCTGTTGATTTTTTTTTATTGTGGTAAAATACATACAGTATAAAATTTACCATTTTCACCATTTTGAAATCTACAGGTCAGTGGCATTAAGCACATTCACATTGCTGCACACCTATCACCACTATCCATCTCCACATCTTTCCCTCCAAACTGAAAGTCTGTGTGTTAAATCGCTCCTGATTCCCTTCTTCTCCCAGCCTCTGGCAACCACTGTTCTACTTTCTGTCTCTAAGAGTTTGACTTAACTGATTTGTTTTTATAAAGTTTATCTTTATCCTTCAAGGTCTGATTCTCGGTGAGGTCTGGGGACAAGGTGGAAGACTTGATTTATAGGCATCAGATTTAACTTACTACTTTAGGAATTAATAAGTAAGCTCTGTCTATCTTGTGCATGTTGATTACTTTTCATTGTAGGATTTGCACACTAGGAATGTACGATTGTAACTTGTCTCTAGAGTATTATGTCTGAAGAAAAATACAAAGCTTTGAACTTTGAATTATGGGTTTTATTGATATTCATCTCTCTCATATATGTGTATATTTTCAATTTGGCTTTTCTTCAGATCATTTTACTTGTCATCTTGAATGTTTAGTCTATGGCTACAAGAATTCAATGGGAATAATTCCATGTTTTTTAGACAACTAACACCTTGATTTTTGACATAGATATGTCTCACATGCCATATGGTTGTTTTGAAATTAGTTTGAGAAGAGGGAGATGTTCATGAATTATACCATTTGGGTTGTGGATACTTTGGTAGCTGAATTTGGTACAGACTGACTATTCTTGAATGGGGGCAAATGGTTTTCTTTCTCATTCTGGGAAAAATAGAGTTTTCCTCATCAA
Organism: Scalopus aquaticus; assembly: GCA_004024925.1. Lineage (NCBI taxonomy): Eukaryota > Metazoa > Chordata > Mammalia > Eulipotyphla > Talpidae > Scalopus > Scalopus aquaticus. The sequence goes on along the minus strand of PVIJ01002226.1, from coordinate 93,331 downwards.
TACTGATTAGGGAATATAAGACGATTGTCTGGTTTGGGGCATGGAAAAGTGTGACTTAGTTGAAAGCAGATTAACTTGTCTTCTAGGAGGGGTTGTATACTTCTCCATGGGCAGAATTATAGCTGCATTTGTTCATTCATTTTGTAAATAAGCTGCATGATATGCTGGAATCAATACATTTTCATTTTGAAGTTAAAGGCCTGTGATTTTGCTAAACAGCTATAAGATTTTAGCCTTGGCTAGTCAGAATTAAAGATAACTAGAGCACAAGATCAAGAATTACTTTTAACTTTGTCTCTTCCCTACACCTAGTAAAACAGACCAAATGGAAGAATAGGTGAGAAAGTTTTTAGCATCCACTAGCTCTGCCTTGCAACTTTTATGCATCAGCTTCCAAAACTTTTTAGCTTGTGCTCTTTCTCCTGCAATTTTAGGTATAGATGAATATTATGTTTATGCATGATTCATTTTTTTCATGGTATGATCAAATAATTCTGTTTTAGAAAAATGGATGACCATGGATGCATTTTTGTGATGGATGCATTTATGAATTATAAGTGGTTTTGTTGTCACAAAATGTCTTGGGTAGCTAATTGTGTTATATTTCCTTCCAGATTCCTCTCTCTTACCATTTTCTGTTAATCAACAAGTGCTGAATATAAAGGCAGTAAAACTTATGTCCTTTGACTTTGGGAAATAAACCAGCTGATAGAGGCTCATAGACATTCACTGAAAGCGTTTTGGGAGCACACAGGTCTCTAATGCAGTCTGGACAGTGCTGTAGAAGCAGCTCTGCTCAACAGCTTGAAGTTTCATGAGGGTGAACCATGAGCTGGTGCTTTAAGAGTAAGTAGCGGGATAGATGCCCACTTACAGTGTGTGAGTATGACCTTATCTTTTTTAAAATTCTTTGCCAATCTTTTAGAAAATTGTCTTTTGCATTCTTTTTTACCAACAAAGTAGAATATGCCTTCCTCTATTTACTAGCTGCTCTTCCGAGGATTGCCAGTTAACTGTACTTTCCCTATTTCTCTCATTGTCAAATTGCTTTATGTTAATGTTGGCCTATGGGGGCAGGATATTTTTTGGAATTGTGATTAAAGGTGTGGATTGATTCATGAGAAATTAACCTTTTCGTGATACTTCGTCTTTCCAAAGAGCATGATGTATTTTAAAATTTATTCAGGTCTTATTTTATATCTCTCAGTAAAGTTATATAGCTTTATTTATTGGTAATCTGTGTTTCTTGAGTTCATTAAGTTTTTGTTGCTTTTAAAAAAGGAGCCTTTTGTTCCATTATATTTCGGAAGTAGTTATTTCAGGAAGTAGTTATTGTTGCCATGTAGGAAAGCTATATATTTTTGTATAATGCCATGTTTCTGAAAATCTTTTTGGTTCTAATACTTGTTCAGTGGTCTTTCCTTGCTTCTCTGGATAGACAGTAATCTACAAGTAAATATGTATTGCTCTTTTTTTAATATTTTATTCTCTAGGATTTTCAAAGCAATTTTGAATTATGGTGGTATTATGGATCATTCTTATTTAAGGCATACAAGAGTTCAATGATAATATTTGGACAAACAAAAAAGCAGAGCTCAGCACTTGAATGTAATTGATAAAAATAAACTTTAGGAAGTGAATTACTTTACCAAGACTTGCGTGTGAGGGGAGTGCTACTTTATGACTGAAGATTATGATATTTGCATCTGTCTGCAGTCATATATTCTTATTATTTTACATTGTTTTGACAATTGGTCAAGAAATGCTATACAGGGAGATTCCCACATGATGCTGTGGACCTCTCCTGCCTCGCCTGCTGCTCCCCTCAGCAGTGTAGTTCTGTTGATCTGCCTGTTCTGCTCCCCACTCTGTCTCTGGTGAGCCCTCTCGCTGCTCCACGCCTCTGGCCTGTACCCCAGCTTGTATGCATAAATAAATGAATCTTAAAAAAAATGCTATTCAGATATAGTATAAGGTTTAGACCAAGGGAAGTCTGTTTATTCCAGTCTGTTACAATTAATGGTACTGATTTATTTATCACAGTAAAACTATAAAAAGCCCTCCTTATTCCCCAAACCCACTCCCAGGAGAAATCACTGTTAAGTTTGTTTTGTAGTCTTCCAGTCTTTTCTGTGTGCCTCTCTTTATACCTCATAAATATGGGATAATTTAAAGCAGAGTGTATGGTTACTTTTTAAACACTTAGCCATAAAATATGTTATCCATCTCTTTCTATGAGATTAATAATTTTAAATGTTTTTTTAGTTTAGTGTTCTACACTATATTATTATGGTGATGACATTTATAATATGTGTGGAACATATGAGAAATAAACAAGTGAAAGTAAATCACAGCAAATGACTTATTAGAAAATAAGTTAATTATTTAGGTTTTCATATATATAAAGCAATTATTCTAGGAAGCAGCTAGCTTAAAACTGACTTAAAGTCATGTGTAGGATTTATCTATCTATATGTTTAAAGATTTATTTATTTTTGCATACAAGCTGGGGTGCAAGCCAGAGGTGCAGGGCGGTGGAGGGTTCACCAGAGACAGAGTGGGAGCAGAAAAGGCAGATCGACTGAAATACACTGCTGAGGGGAGCAGCGGACAAGCAGGAGAGGTCTGCTGCCCCTTGTGGGAAATCTCCCCTGCCGGGCGTTGAACTCATGCCCCAGCCACTGACAGCTCCACAGAGCTGTGCTTAACCCTTTGTGCCACCAGGGAGGCCCTGGATTTATATTTTTCTAAGAAAATTTTACCAATTAAAGGAACAGATCTGTTTAAATTCAACAGATATTTTGTGTGTAAAATCAAACCATTAATGGAGTCTTTTGCTTTTGATTTAAAATGATTAAGAAATATAGATTTTCAGCAGGGAGCTTATCTAAGTTTGATTCATATTTACAAAGACTTTTGCCATGCTCCTTATCTTTTGAAAATATTTAATATTGTTCTCTGAGTCATATTATCAATGTGTTCATAATTTGTTTTGAGTATTTCATCAAATGTTTTGAATATTTTTGTGTAAGTACCATACTACCCTGGTAATGCCAAGTGGAATAAAGGGGAAAGTATTAGTTCTTCACAGACTTTATAAGCTATAGCCTGGGGTGGGGGGCACAGAGAATCAAATTTCAAGTGCAATAAAATATTGCTCATATATAGAATTCATTGAAGATTACAGAGGAGAAATTGGTAATTTGAGGGGCTTTAGAAAGGTGTCAGGAAAGTTTTAATGGGAAAGGCATGGAAGAGAAATAACTTTTGGTTTGAGGCTTGAAAGATGAGTGGTTTTTTTGCAGGTGGATGGGTGGTAGGGAGAGTCTCATGTTGCTGAGGACATGAAGTCCGAAAAAATAGAACCTTTCTGATTCTAGAAACTGTAGGCATCTGAGCGTGTCAGTTGAGGAAGTGTTAAGTAATGGGGAAATTCCTCCAACACAGCAGCATAAAGTAATTATGAAGAGCAAAGGGCTAAAAGAACATACTGGAGAACATGGTGGAGTAAATGTTAGAATTCTGCCAGAATATCTTTCATCAACTGCATTTCTTCAACATTTCGAGTAGACCTAAATGAAAAATATAGTAACATTAGAAGGAAAATAAAACTATTTGGCAAGAATTCTTTCCATGATTGACTTTGCTGGATTGACCTCTTTCTGTATGACATCTGCAGCCAAATTTCTTTTTATGTGTTCAGGTGCCAACAAATAATCAAATATGACTATGTATTTCTTAGGTTTTAAGATCTATGTTTTTCCATCTCTGAAAGTGGAACATATCTTCTCAGATTAATATTAAGTTAGAACCAATACAAATTTAGGATTTCCTAAGTTGTGTATTCTTGAAATCAGTGACATCTTATTCTTGAAATCTATCAATATTTTGTTGGCTTTAAGTCATTAAAAATTGTTTGAATATATTACTTGAAAGTTTTAAAAATTGTAATTATTTACAATGCTATGTTGAGAATCCATACTGATTGCTGAGCCTGTAAGATCATTGTTTTAATATACATTACTGGATGTGGGATTGCTGTTTCACTTTTAATTGAAATGATTCACAACTATTACATTCTGGTTGTCTTTTTATTTTGTACAACTGAAGATTCCAGAGTTACTTGTCAGTTGTCATTTCTAGTTCCTAGGAGCTGAATAATCAGATATAATTCTAAAGACATTTGGGGTTGGGGTGAGGCAGCAGAGTGGCAGATCTGTTTTTAGGATATAAATAGTCACCCAACAGGTTAGGAGATAATGTGCTAAACTCATGATTTATACAAGAAACAATGAAATAAGTAAATGGCAAGACAAATGTGTGGGCATCCTCTATCATGAGAGGAGTTCATTACTTGAGAAATCAATGTACACTCATTTGAACTCTTCTTGGATAAAATGAAATAAAATAAAATGAAACCACTCTATTAATACCTCTCATAGCAATTATGTGAACCATTATGCATTCTTCTCTTTATTAACACCCTTTATTTTTATGATTCTCTATTGTTAAACATTCTGACTGGTAATAAGTAGGAATTTCTAAGAGTATATGTTGTACATGTCCTAGTGGTATATGGTATAGGTGAGATCACCATTCAGATGCTCAAATTTAGGAGTGGCTGACACAGAGAAATAGAGGATGTGATCATGAGTCTACCTGTTGACAGACTTTCTTGAGCTGGGAGATGTCTAAATAGGTATCTAGAAGAATCTGTGGGCATGGTGAATAAACTGGGCAGGACAAGAGAAGAACTTGGAGCACATTCTTCAACAAGTGTAGATGGAAAGTGTAGTGAGACTATATAGAAATACTGAGCAAGAAGGTCGATACAAAGCCCTGTAGGTGTCAGAGGCTGTAGCTTCATGAGAAATAGCAATCATCTATTCTAAGTGGTAAAAGACCGAGAGAAGCTGATGGGCCTTGCATGATAATAAGGTAAAAGTGGGAGGTGAAATTTCAGAAAGGTACTTGTTTACAGAAATCTTTCTCATTCAACATTGTCCTTTCTGTATGTTTTAAGAAAGTTGGCTTCTTATTTGCATAGTAAGGTGGAGAACTAGTAGTTGGAATTTGTCAAAGTCAAAGTCATTACTTAAATTTCTTTTTATTTATTTATTTTTGCATAGAAGAACTGGGGTGTTGGTTAGAGGTATGGGTGGGGTCAGTGAGAGAAGTCACCAGAGATGGAGTGGGGAGCAGAACAGGCAGATCTACTGAAGTACACTGCTGAGGGGAGCAGTGGGCGAGGCAGGAGAGGTCTGCTGTGCCATGTTGGTCAGCTCCCTGGCCGGGATTGAACTCAGGTCTCCTTGGTGGGTGTGCTGAGACTTAACCCCTAGGCCACCAGGGGAGCCCATTACTTAACTTTCCAAAAAAAAGTAAAAGTTGTATATTGCTGAAAGCTGTAGGAAAAGTTGAAACAATTTCTTGACTTGGAAATGGAGAGCTTGAAATACTTGCAGTACTTAAAAACTGTAGAATATGATTGACGATAGGTTGTAAAGATGAAATAAGAATAAGCTATAGCAGAAGGGTCTTAGAAGAGAAATACTGGAATACTGGACACTGGAAATGAATGCCGATTGACTTAGACTTTTAAAAATGCCTTCTCTGAATACTTTTAAGAAAGTTCTTATTTATTTGGGATGACTGTAATATGTGTCATCTTGAATTAGAAGGAGGTGTTTTGAATGACTTCCCTGTTCCTTGTGGCCCTATAATTTAATATCCTAATACAGTTTGCCAGTTGATTCTAGTGGTGAAATTCTAGGAAAGTTAACCAAGTGAGGCTGTGGTTGAAAATAGCATGTAATGAGGATTTGGTCTGCCACAGTTATTTTATTAAATGGCCAATTCTTTTCCCATTCCAATTGCTCTGTGGTATTCATATCTTCTTTGTGAATCATGTCCTCCTGTGGATAATGCGTCCTTTTAGGTAATGTGCTTTTGTATTTATACTCTGACCGAATAGAAAACCATCTACTACCCTTGCAGAGACGGGAAGAAGTTAATTCCTGATTCGCTGAAGTTTTCACTACTCAGATAACCACTAGTGTAATTCTGAACAAAATCAATAGCAATGCCTATTTTTTTAGTGCTAAGGAAGAAACGTTCCTTTTGGTTGACTTTTAAAAATATGCTGTTTTAGCTTCTCAGACATAACTTAAGTTTTGATAAGTAGCTTGTAACCTCTTCCAAGTATATGTGAAATAATTGAATTTTCTCCATGCCTAAGAAGTGGAAGAGTTTTTTTAATGGTGATATATTGATATTGGGAGAAGTATCTCCATGGTGACGGGGAGAGACTAAGGGGAGGCAGAGTATAGAATACCCTTTGATTCCTAACTACCGGTAGATATTCCATGGTCACAAAACTAGAAAGCCGTGGAAGCAATACCTTTAGGTGTGTCTTAAATTGTTCTGGGTCTGAAGTACTTCAGTTTCCTGAGGAAAAGGTTGGTTTTTGTGACCCCAGCTGTGAAATTAAATCATTAATTGGCCAAGAATCAAAATGAGAGATTTAATAACTCCTAATTGTCTGACTGAAATATATAGTTTGAACATTAGGGAAAAGTATATTAATATCCAGTTTCCAAAATCTGCTCTGAGAGAATTCTTCAGGGAAACTTAGCTTTGGTGGGATAATTAGCATAGTTTGCTTATTTTTATTCTCTTTCTTCTCCCATCAGGTTCTTGAATCATAAGTCTTTAGTGACAATACTTATTTTCCAAAGGTCAGCTTTGGGAATGACTCTTTAAATACCTATTATGAAGCCCACCCTGTCCCTTCCATTTTTTTGGTGCTGCCACCACACCTGGCCATTACTTTTGACACTCCATATCATACATTATAAGCATTAGTTTACAGGTGTGTCTATTCTCCTCTGCTCAGGGTCCTTCAGCTATAATTACCTTTGTTTTTGTAGCACCTAGCACTTAATAGGTTGTCAGTGAGGAGCTAATTGAATATCTACTGTGTGCCATCATTACACGAGGCACTCGGATATTAAAATAAATGGGTTCTTAGTGGATGACCTGTCTTGTTTCCAAAAGGGTTGTGAGGCTTGCTCAAAGGTCAGTACTGAGTGTTCCACAAATTCATTGGTTATCTTCCTGATTCCTTCAGGCTACACAAAAACATATTTGTGTCTTGCAGAGCAAAATTGCTCTAAAGTGCCCAGCCCAGAAGAGAAAGTCATCTCTGAACATATGGAAGAAAAGGAATCCTGACCCTCTTGTGTAGAAGCAGCTTTGAAAGAGGCCAGCAGCATGCTGTCCATCTGAAACTGTCAATCCACTGTGTTGTTTCCATATAGAAATTTGCCTTTGCCCAACTCAGCCTGGGGAGTACTCAAGTGGACCTCTTTGCATGAAGGGGAACTTCTAGAACTTGCCTTCATCTGAAAGAAAAACAAGGAGCCTGAAGTGAAAGCAGTGCAGGAGCTATTTCACATGCTTATTTATTTCCAGGCCCCGCTTCCCTTTAAAGAGGTAGGAAGGATTGACTTGGTAAGGCCCCAGGTATGCCCCAACAGGTTTGTGGTCTGGAGTTTGGCTCTCAAGGAGACACCAACAGTTCACTTAATTTTCATTTTAGTTGTCAAGTTTTACCTCTGCATTTTGCTTACTTTATAGCCTTAATTGCTTTTTCCAAAGACCAAGTGAGTGGGAGAATAGATACATGATTTGGCAAAGGAAGGAGGCAGGTAAAATACCTCCTGTATTTGAAGAAAGGACTGTATCTGTTTGGGGCTGTGCTATTTTCACATTGTACATTATTAAGGACACCTGAAGCTTAACTCATCACCATGAAAACACTGTGTTGCAATAGTTTAAAGCATGTACTTTAGGCAGTTTCTCCTCATTCTTGTGCATAATCCAGCCTGTTGTGTGTTGTGTGTGTGTGTGCGTGTGTGTGTGTGTGTGTGTGTATATATATTATATATATATATAATATATATATATATTCTATGATGACATTATGAGTTATGGAAATAAATGAACCATGCTGGTGCCTTTATTTCTATGAAAAATATTTTGCTGTCTTTATTCAAATTTGGTCATATCCACAAATATATCTGTGTGACATTCCAAATGGTGATTTTTATACCTTTTATTTCTAGAATACTCTAGAATGTTACTTTCAAAGAATGTTACTTATAGTGTCCTTGGAGAGAGAGTTTGGTAATCTGTGTGACTAAAGAAACTGAATCTCAGGGAAACTGCAGCTTAACTTGAAATATCATAGTTACCCAATTAGTGATTACTCAGAATCTCAAACTGTAATGCTGGAGATCTCTAGGCTTCCTTATTCTCTCCTCTCTGACCTGCTTGCATTAAGTCAAATAGGTTACCCCTTCCCAGGGGAAGAAGGTCTCAGCTTAGAAATGGGTACTAGAAAACTTGTTTTGTTCAGGGTTTATTTGGTGTGGGACAGGGAATCACCTATATTTCTTCTTGTTTAAAATAAGCTATAAGGAAAAATGCAAATTGTTTGCTTTAGAGGTAAAGAGAAGCCAAAAAACAATCTAAAAAACAATATAAAAAACAAATTAATTAAATTGTTCTCATGATTAATTGCCCTGTGGCACAATCACAAAATGAAACACTTTCAGAAGAAATGTAAATGCACAAAAACAGAGAGTAACCTCCCATCCCATGCCCCCGACTCAAAAACAACACCCCCCCCCAAAAAAAAAAACCCCAAAAACAAGGAACAAACCAGAAACCCAGCCAGTACCAGCTTTGTTATATGAGTACATTAAATTTATAAAGGATACCATTTTAAGTGGTTGCTTCCAAATTACCATGCCCCTATAATGAAAGATTTCTCCTATGAGGAATGAGGGAATGAATTCAGGCCCTGCCAGATGAGGGCAGACCAGGATCTCTTTAATTGAGAGCCTTCAAACCCAAACTGACATCAGTTCTTGTCAATCTCTTCATAGCCTCCCAAATATACTCTCCCAGCTGCTGTTCTCCGGAAGCCATTCCCTGGGAAATTCTGCTTTTGGTTTCTAGAGATGGTATTTTACCTCTGCCAAAGCTGGGCCCTGCCTCCCTTTCCTTTCTTCCTCTTCCCTCCAGGTGCTTTCACAGACATGGCCTCATTTCTGAATACAAGTAGACTGTGAAGTGAGTAGTATTCCCTGGTTACACTTGAGGAGAGCCGAGAGGTTAAAATGACTTGCCCCAGGTCATAGCTATTAAGTGGTGGATTTAGAATTTGAAACCAGGTCATCTTATTCCCAGTCCTGTGCTCTTTTCACCTTGCCCTAGCTGTCTCTCCCACGTACATGGCAGTGAGGCTTTAGAAGAACATGATTGATTGTTGGACTTGTCCCTTGACAGGGTGCCGTAGCCCACTCTGCCGTTCACCAGCCATTTTTCTGGGTTATATTTCAAACTTACTTTCAAGAGGCACGCCTGTCCATTGGCATGTGGTTGTTGCACACCTGTCCTGGGCTAGATATTATGGTCAGCAATGGGGCAGAATATAGGACAAGACAGAACAACTGTGTTCACAGAACTCACACCCCCTCTTGTTGGTGCATCTCTTCAGTGAGAGCCAGCAGTGTCTGTCCAGCCCTGTAAACATTGCATGGTAATGTCGGGTTAAACTTTAGATCACATATTTTAGAAGGGAGATGGCAGAGCTAGGGGACAGATGCTGCCCCCAGTGTAGCTACCAGCAAGGTAAAGATCCAACATGACTGATGGGTTGCAGAGCACCTTCTCCTTCCTCACCACCCTGGGACACAGCTACCGCAGATCATCAAATAATATTTCATTGTAATATTCATGAAAAGAAAACTTGATCACCAGTCAGGGCCACTGCCTGTGTGGAGTTGCGTGTTCCTCCCACAACCCAAGTATGTGCACACCAGGTTCATTGGCTTGTCTAATTGTCCAGTCTGAGTGACTCTGTGTGTGTGGGGGGGCGGGGGGGTTTCTCTCCAGGATTGGTTTCCACCTTGTGCTGTTGTTTCCATTAAAGGTACAGTTTCCAAGAACCTGTTGACCATGTTAAGTGAGGGCTTACTGCACTGAGCTGTAGGCAGAGCTTAGGAGATCTAGTATGCGAACAGGGCTGTGTTTTTTCTTTTTTTTTGATCCAGTCCAGATGATGACTGTACTTATTACTTTGGCAGTGATAAATCTGGCATGAAGTTGGCAAAGTATGGAATAGCTTACTGAATATCAGTGAGCCCCCCCCAAACAAACAAACAAACAAAAACAAATCCTAAATGCTTTTAAAATAGCTTACTAGGTAGTAATTTATGAAACAGCATCATAGATTTCTTTCTTTTTAGGATTTTCTTTGTTGCCTTTATATCCCAGAGATTTCTCATCTTGTTAGTGTGTCACCAAGGGGTTACCCAGAGACTCCAGACTGTTAGGGGGTGCCTGCTGTAAAAGGGGTCCTGTCATTTCCATGCCAAAAACAAAGGAAGCATACTCTTCATGTGAAAGATTTTTAATAGAATTGGTGTGCAGAGAGAGAGAAGAAAGAATTTCAAATAATATTTTCCCACTAAAATACCCCAATTTTCTATTCCTTTGTGGACTGATGCAAAACCAAACAGGCTCAGCCAGAAGCAGGGTCGCTGCGGCCCAAAATATTGCCACAATCTAAGGTACCTCTGGCAGGGAACCACCAGAAGTGGTTTAGACAGGTCCCAGAGAGCTGGGGCAGGAGAGACTCAGAATTTAAAATGTACCACATCAAGATAACAGCTACCATTGTCTCAGCAAAAGATCAGTAGCAGCCTCCCCACAGAGACACATGTGTCTCTTTCAAGCATGTTTTCCAAATGCCTCTATATGTCTCTCCTCCACCTGTGTCCTTCAAGCCCCCTCCCAGTGTCATTTCCCCCCTCTACTTTGGTTCACCTCTATTTATTTATTTTTATTAGTCAATTTTTTTTTTTTTGTCTTTGAAGTCCCCATAGTTCTCCCGCCACCTTATCACCGGTGAACCATTACCACTTTCCCTTGTGTTCTTCCCTCCCCGGTCATGCCCCCGCATCCTTTGCTGTATGCCTCTGTTCTATGGTCAGCTGCTGGTTTTGACTTTTTCTTGAGCTTTTGTTTGGTTTCTCTATATTCCACATGATTGAGACCATCTGTTATTTATCTTTTTCATTGTAACTAATTTTGGCTAGCATAATGCCTTCCAGTTCCATCCATGTTACACAAATGGCAAGACTTTGTCTTTTTTGATCACCGAGTAATATTCCATTGTATAAATATACCACAACTTTTTGATCCATTCATCTATTTTGGGGCATTTAGGTTGTTTCCATATTTTGGCTATTGTAAATAGTGCTGAAATAAACATAGGAGTGCAGGTTTCCTTTCAATTAGTGTTTTTATGTCCTTTGGGTAGATTCCTAGTAGTGGAATTGCAGGATCATATGTTAGATCTTTGTTTAGTGTGCTGAGGAAATTGCACACAGCTTTCCATGGTTCCTGAACCAATTTGCATTCCCACCAGCAGTGTAAAAGTATTCCTTTATCTCCACACCCTGTCCAGCTTTTGTTGTTTCCTGTCCCCTCCCCCAACATGGACCATTCTTACAGGAGTGAAGTGTTATCTCACTGTGGTTTTGATTTGCATTTCCCTGATAATTAGTGGTGTTGAACATTTTTTTCATATGCCTTTTGGCCATTTGCCTTTCTTCTTTGGAGAAGCGTCTTTTGCCCATTTTTTGAACTGGGTTGTTTGCTTTGTTTTTGTTGTGTTGTGCAAGTTCCTTGTAGATCTTTGATGCCAGTGCCTTATCTGTTGTATGGTATGCAAATATTTTCTTCCATTCAGTAGGTTGTCTCTTTGTTTTGGTTATTGTCTCTTTTGCTGTACAGAAACTTTTTAGTTTGAAGTAGTCTCAGCTGTTTATCTTCTTGTTTGTTTTCCTTGCTTCTGGAAAGGAATCCTCAAAACTGTTTCTGAGGTTTACGTCATGGAGTGTTTTGCCTATGTTTTCTCCTATATATTTTATTGGTTCACCTCTATTTATATATCCCCTTTGCTCCTTCCCAGTTGCTCCAACTCAGGAAGTCTGGTTTATGGTTTGCTGGGACTTGTAATCCAAGGCAGCTGCATGTATGTAGGAGCAGGGAAAAATGGTGCCTGTTCAGTGGTCAGTGCTCTGCAGTGCTTCTTCCCATTTCATGGAGATATCTCAGTAACAATCCCATTAAGGTGAACTTCCAAACATAACTCTTACCATTAGGAATAGTTTCTCTCAGTTTTTAGAAGAGAGGGAGTGTGGGCACCTGAAAGGACACTAGCTCTAATCGTCATTTTTGGAAAAACCTGATACCCAGGGTGAATTATGTGACTCTATCTGGATTTAGTCCCAGGCTTCCTGGGCCTTAGTGTGGGTCAGAGAGGAGAGATTTGCTGAGGGGCTTTTCCTGTTCATTTTTGTCATCCTTCTGGTTGACAGAAAAACATGTTCACATAAAGTGATATTGAGGTTTAGCTTCAGTTTCCGTTTGCTTTTATATTTGGGGGAGGGGTGTCTACTTTTAAAGATTTTTCACTGGGGATGCTAGACGGCATCACAATTTGCTAGCCAAGTGCCATTGTAAATCAAAGACTTTAATTGTTTCACTCTTCTCTCTAAAATGCTACTTAAAAAAACAAAGGACATAAGCAACTTGTCGAGTTTATTGCCTTAGAAAGAAAACAGAAAGTCTTAATATTTCCTATCATGAATGATGGAACAAACGTTGAAGTCAACACGTTAGACTTTTTCATTTTTGTTCCAGTTTTCCCCTGCAAATAGAAGAATTTAATAAGAAAGGAACTAATGGTTCCAAAACAAATAGGGTCTAAGTCCAAGACATCTAAAGCTTGTGTGGAATCCCTCCGGCATTTATCCCACTGGGCCCCAGGGAAGGGAGGAGACAAAAGTCCATATCCCTGTTCTAGTCAGAGTTGGTTCAATTAAAGGTGAAACTGTCTGTCAAACTATTTATAGCATGTTTATAGCATGATGGAAAAAACAAAAGACCATCGATTTGAAAGCCTGACCCTTATTCACAGAGAGTGAAGATTGTTTTGCTTTGAAGGATAAATTCCCTAACATATTCTTCAGTTATTGACAGGAATTTAAACTATGTCATTTTAGCCAATGAATAATGTCTTTTTATCATAGTCATTACTAACAATTCATGTTTAATGTTGAGAATCCAATGAAATATCTGTCTTTAGGACAAAGATACCACTTGTTTTTAAATGGGCTTAAAGGGGCTGCAAGATAAGATACTGTTTTAGAATATAAAGTTTTTCATTTTAAATGCTTTGATGATTGGGTTTTATTGGCATTTCCAAGGAATTTTAACCAGGTAGAATATAATTGACTTCCTAGTATAATTTTGTAAACACTTAAAATTTGGTTTATAAGTTTACTATTGTAAACTTATTACCATTTACTCTAGTTCTCCATCACTTCTGAATTAAGGTGCTAATACTTTTTTTGTTTTAAGGATATATATATATTTATTATTTTGGGTACTATTTCACAAGTGATTGCTTTAACTTATATTTGCATAACGTAATAAAGAAGGAACACGTGGGTGTGGCTTGTGGAAGTCTAGGAGGAACCTTTGCTAGATGACTTGTTTGCTCTGGGCTGTGTCATCAATTGCTGTCTCAGAGATCTGTTTAAAAGTATTTCTCTGATTTGGGTTTCTCTAGATTGCTTAGAAAACAAACCCCTGAATTGCTTCTTCAGTTCTTATAGAGAAGATGGCATTAAAAAAATAAAAGTGTTTAGCTCAAATGCTACTAAGTTTCCTCCCTGTTTCGTTAGCCTTATTTATCATAAAGAATTTTATTCAGAAATGTTTTCACTAAACAGAAACATTAAAGTTGTGTTTCAGGGCAGAGAGAGGGGCACCCCAGAACCCCCAAACCTGCCCTATTCTATCTAAATAGGTTCTGCCATCCGCTGCATCAATACAGAACATACAGGACCTTTTGTGGAAAGAAACTTTAATACAACTAGGAAGGACAGAGAAGACAAAGAATATATTTTCTAAGTCAAGCACCCAATGTTATCCAACTCCTCGTGTGTAAAAGTCCACCCAAAATGGATTGGCCCAAAGCAAGTCTCGAAAGCCTGCCATAAGTCTAGAACAGCTTTTGGCAGGAACCCACACATAAGGGTCAGAAACAGCCAGACAATTCTGGGAGGAACCAAAATACCTTTCGGCAGGGACCTATACAAAAGGGTCAGAAACAGTCAGACAGTTCTGAGAGGAACAGAACAAAGTCAAAACCAAAATCAACATAGCCATCGTTAACTTCCCCATGGGTCTCTCATCCACATATCTTTCAATCAGTCCAGGCCAGTGCAGCTTCTTTGCAAGTCTCTCTGCTCTTTGAGCCTCTTCTGGCTTTCCATCCTTCTTCTGTCTCCTCCTGTCTTCTGTCTGTGTTCTGTTCTGTGTCTCCTCTGTGTGTCTGTCTCTCTTTTCTAGCTTTTTATATCCTGCTCAGTTCCACCCTACCTTGGGTGGGACAGGGAACCTGGGATACTCCCTTTTTCCTGGGGACAACCCTGTTACAGTTGAGACAGTCATTTTGTCACTATTTTAGATCAAGTAAACTTGTGCAATGGGGAAAATTTTTAGGTTGCATTCTCATAGTTGATATTTCAGGAAAACACATTAGCGAAATGTGTAATTTGCACCAGTGAGATAGTTTTGTGGCTGACTGAAATACTATCCTGACTAACAATTTTACTGATAAGCTAACTTCAACAGCAAAATAAGATATCTGTATTTTGAAAGAGGACTCAACTTTGGTAGGTCAATAACCCTAATGTTTAGAGTATGCCCAATTCCTGGAAAAGGTATGTAATGTAAATCAAAATAATGAAAGGCAAATGTGATTTTTACCCCCAGGAAACCAATGTGAGAATCAGGGCTTATATTCTTAACCCTAGGTTGGGCGAGCTTTTTATTTTTTAAACAAAGGAACTAAGCACCATATTAAGTCAGTTGTAAGTGATATATTTCTGATCCTGTCAGATTGTCTTTAATATATGCATGACTCACTTCAGTATAGCAGCATAATAGTAGCAAGTTATATGAAACTGTTTAATATATGTTAACATATTCTTACATATTTCTTAAATGAAGGTGATATGTGCCTTCTTTTAAATAGCAGATCAGAATTTGAAATTACACCATCAAGTTAATAAAATGCACGATAGTTTCTAGGAGGAGAAATTTGATGGGTAGCTTAGTGAAAATTTGTTAAGACTTTAGAGTATATGGTGTGCTTTTAAAAGTAAATTATTGAGGGATATCTGTTTAGCTACCCTCTTTCACATTTTTAAAATTTACGGTAGAAAGCATCACCATTAACAATCAAGTGGCTGGCATTTTTGCTGTGTTTGAATTTCTGCTTTTCTAGACTGCTTTCCCATCAGCACAAACAACTTTGCCTTGAGCCTTAAGGTTGTATAAATCATACTGACCTTTAAAATGCATGAATCAACTTTTAAGGCAGTTGATTTTTCATTCTTTCTTTCCTTTTCTCACCATTACTTCATAAAGTCAAATAGCCTCAAGGCTTTGGCTTGCTGTAGATTGTAGGCTAATAGTCTTTTGGTGAATTCATAGAATTAACTTATTCTAGTTCAGCCATGAGATACAGATATTGACTATGCCAATAAAGTCCTCCAATTAGAACACTGTTTTTTGCACTTATCAATCAATTTAAAAATATTCAACAAGCCTAGTGGGATTTTCAGTAGACATATTTAGAGTATATTCTTGCACATGAGTATGTTTACTTAAAGTGCTTTCCATGGATGTTGCTTTCAGAAACAGTTTATGAAGCTGTGGGAGAGAATTGATCTTATTAAATTATAGTGTTTGGACACTTTGGTCTGCCTTTTTCTCCTCTTTGGTTAAACTGCATGTATGATATTATATTCTGAAGCGAAGAGCTAGAGCAGAGAGGTAATTCTAGTAGGATGAAGTCAAACTAAGAAGTGGTATTTAATGTGCTGAATGAAGGCAGAGACTTTGGGGGGCAGACTGAGGTTGATAATGTATGTGTGAAGGGATCTAAGTGCAGCAGATTGACAAAACAAGGAAGCCCTATTTATAAGCAATATCTTGAGAATAATTGACTTAGCACAGTGAATATTCTTAATGGGTCAGCTGGTCACTGGAAATGAAAGTACTCACAGCTATACTTGGACATTAGCGTCTACCTGAACCTGATTTTCAAGGTGTTAATAGTCTTCAAAATTTAGCTGCCATTTAGATTATGACAGAGGTAAACTCTTTACATACTCTTTCCAAACCTCTTTCTGTTACCGACTCACTTATGTAGACTATTATAAAAGTTTCTTGTGGTCATGAGCTGCAACTACTGAAAAATTTTTTCTTTCAATTAAGTCCAGTAACTAAAGAGTTATAGAAATAGCATCAAGCTTCTCAGAAATGATATATTGCAAATTTGGTAGCTAAAAGACAGAAAAAGTTACTCCCAGCTGACACTTGCAAATCAGAAGCAGATGCAGCAAGGTCAGAGTCCCTGTGTGTCAAGGGGCTGGTTATTTTATCATCGGTTGGGGAGTCGACTTTATTCCATGTCTCTAGGCATTTGACACTTCTATTGGGCATTATCTCTTACCTTCTAGGAACAGACGTCAAGCCAGAGTGTGTGCAATAAAGCCTATTTGTGCAATGACTAGAAAGTACAGTTGAATTTGCAAGTTGCACAATAATTATATATTGTGCTTCATTGTTGTATGTGGGCCAGGCTTTAAGTCCGTTAGTGTTAAACAGCCTGCAGCGACTTTGTTCTTTGAGTTTATTAGCACAGTTGGGTCTTTTGCCTTTTTTTCTTTCTTATGGTTTATGGTTTTCATAGTGATATTATGGGATTATTGTGTTCTTAACTTTCCTTATGGGAAAAGTTTAAGTGTTATCTGGTGGATTAAGCTTGAATTTGGATGCCTTACCAACCAATGAAAAGCGAGCATTATCTAGCCTCTGATGTTCAGACACTTCCTTCTGTACAGATCTGTGTCTTCCTGCAGGGACTGCTTAAGCAGTAAACAGAAACTTCTTGTGTTGTTATCTCATTAAGAATCATAAGCTTATTCTAGAGCATTTTGCTTTTCTTTTTCTGTTTTTGAAAGTTAGGTTTGGTGAAACAGAATGTTTATATTATTAAAATAGTGTTAAACAGAAAAGGAGAAGATAATGTACACAATCCTCTCAACCTTTTAAAAAATGATGTTTTAGATAAAATTTATGGCATGAAGGAAGTCACTTTATCCATTTGATGGAAGAAATGAAGCAATGAGAAAACCTGGTTCACAGAGATAGAAAGTGTCTCTGCTCATTTGGAGGGAGTGTGTTAGGGAATCTCCAGGGCAGTGGCTTTTACACTTGAGCAGGTATCAGAACCGCCTGGAAGGCTTAGGACAATAGGTCACTGGGGCCTACTACAGAATTTCTAATTCTAAAGGTCTGGGGTAGGGACCATGAATTGACATTTCTTACATGTTTCCCAGGTGATGCTGATATTGCCGATCCAGAGACTACTGCTCTAGTGTAATGAAATAAAAGGAGACATAGCTAAAAAACAACATTTTTTAAAAGTATAATGTGAGTAACATCACAGAAAATGGAAAGAATGGCAATTAAAGTTTGTTAGGGTGACTAACTCTTGGTGACTAGGGGAAGACTGAATTGTAATCACATTACTGAACAAATATGATTAAGAGAATGATAGGATTTAGAATTTAATATGTTTCTATATTTTGTTTACTTGGTATTTGTATTACAGCTTTTAGCTTATGTCTCATTTTGTTAATATAAATTTATGCATTAAAAATATGCATGTACTACATGTATGGTTGGTTTTATACCATCATGAAGTTCGTCCCATGCAGAATGTTCAACCATTGTTACTGGAGACTTGGCACCTTCATCTGATGCTGCAACCTGGGCAGGGGGGGTGGGTAGTTGATATTCTTAATTGGGATCTAAAATGCCTGGATACAGAATACCAAGCACAGTTTTATAGAGGAAAAGTCCTCACTTTATTCACACTTTCATTCTTATTCCTGGTGTGTAATCAGTGTACAGTGCTTGTGAAATGAATGGCCAGGAAGACACCTGTTCTAAATGACTAGGTGGTGGTGGTGATGGTGGGAACCATCCCAGAAGATTAACCCACCTCAGGAAATCCACTGGTAACTTGAAATTTTGATTACTAGCTTATTAATAGAGTCTGTGTAACTTCAGTAAATTTAAGGCAAATGAAAGTCCTAATAGAGTTAAATAATATCTGGGTTTAAAATATAAAAACGAATCTCTAGAAGCATATATTTGGATAGCCATGACACATTATCTAGATGAAGTTAGGATTAAAACTGTAGAGAGAGCCAAGTAGATGAAGTCCAAGTAGACCATATTGTTAGGAGAATTCATAAACTTCCAAATGAACATCAATTTCATTTTAATAGCTTAGCAAAATCATGTTATCCTAATTTATTTTTTAATAAGTCTTCGTTTTCATTACTACTGGTGGTGGAGGCATAATATCCACATCATACTAGTGTCATATACACATAAAATGATGGGAAGATATTCTTTTTTTTTTTAAAAGATTTTTTTTATGCATACAAGCTGGGGTACAGGCCAGAGGCGTGGGGCTGTGAGAGGGTTCACCAGAGACAGAGTGGGGAGCAGAACAGGCAGATCGATGGAAATACACTGCTGAGGGGAGCAGCAGGCGAGGCAGGAGAGGCCTGCCTCGCCGTGTGGGAATCTCCCTGGCTGGGCATCGAACTTGCGTCGCTGCTGCTGACAGCTCCACAGTGCAGCGCTTAACCGCTGTGCCCCCAAGGAGGCCCACTGGGAGATAGTCTTAATGTCAAGTGTTGTTCTAATATTTCTGATACTTGTATCTTGATTAGTCAGAAGTTTTGACTAAATGGCCTCTCTGTCCCTTTTTACTGGAAGTATGCATAACTGTTGGCAAAATAGTCATGTGTTAAGAACCAGTGTTTGTTAGGAAGTTAGCATTTACAAAATGATTTTCTCATATCAAACCTAATATTTCACACAGTGATACTTTTTATTATGTTAAGGATAGAAGACTCTGAGGTAGAAAGAAGCTATATAACTTGCCTGAAGTTAGTTACTCCAACTAAGGTATGTCAGAGACAGGCAGAGAACACAGATTTGCTAGCTCTGCATATGAATTTGGTCTCTCTATAAATTATTGATTTGGATTGTTTATTTTTTTTTCTTTCCATAGAATAAGGTTTATGTTAGTAGGTACACATGGGTGGGACACCTTGATCTTGTTACTCTCCTGTTTTCAAGGTCAAGTACCCTTCTTAATCCTCCCCTTAGTTTATTCATGTCACTGCCTTGCCCAAAGCCCACCTTTAAGGTTTCCAAGGTTCTGCATATGGCAATGAGATTTAAAAATATTACCATCACTTGGGGTCTGATTTCTTTTCCTGTTTTTTTTTTTTTTGTCTTTACACCTTTTTTTTTTCATTGAAAAAACTTTCTTTTCTCTAGCACCATCCCTTATACCCATTTGACCCTTTCTCTCTCCCGTTCCCTCTTAACACTTTGTGGTCCACTCACATATTAGTACGTGTTTTTGTCACCAGTATCAGATGGCCACTCACGTATTAATACGTGTTCATCTAGTCTCCAGTTTTTCACACCACGGTAGATTTATTTGGAACTATTAGGAGCTATTTCCTTGATTGTACTCAGTCTAGAAGCTTCACACATTGTTTTGGTGAAAGTGTAAGGTGTTTTATGAGAGATATTACAGTTTTTTTAATATCCAGTAGTTCAGGAGTTGTGTGTGTTTTATTGAATGCTTATACCATTCATGTGGTGGCACAGAAAATGGCTGGCCCCAAGGGCTGATAAATTTAAAGGGTACCAGCACACAAAGTGTTAACCTCTGAAGTCTCACTTTGTTCATTAATGACTTCTAGTTTTTTAAAATTTCATTGTATTTTTTTTTGAGGTGCTTATTTGCAACACTGTTTATGATTTAGTGATACAGGTTCATACCTCTTCATATGTGTGTTACCAAATCACAGCCACCACCAAAACACCCATAATGCTATATCATAGACCATTGAACCCCCTCCTCACTTTGCTCCTCACTTTCCCTCCCCTCTTCTGGAAGCCTCATTTATCTAGGCAGATTTCCACTTTTTTTGGGGGGGGGTTAGCTTTGTTGGTTCCTTTGTTTTGTTTCTTTATATTCCACATATGAGTGAAATAACCTGGTATCTGTCTTTTTCCTGTAGGCTTATTTCACTTGACATAATCCCCTCCATTTCCACCCATGCTATCTCAACTGGCAAGATTTCCTTTTTTTTCTTTTTTCTTTATTGAGGTAACATTGGTTTTCAACACTGTATATGATTGAGATGAATAGGTTCATACCTCTTCAGATGTATGTTACCATACCAACCCCACCATCAAAGCATCCATAGTCCTTCACCCAAGCCCCCTCTCTCCTTTCTTCCTATATACACATTCCCTCTTACCCAGTAGTCTCAATTCTGCAGTCATAATTTTGGTTTTTGTTTAGTTTTGCGAGTTTCTTTTTTTTCCTTCTGTATTCCACATACGAGTGAAATTATCTGGTGTTTGTCTTTCTTCTTTTGACTTATTTCACTTAGCATAAGCTCCTCCAGTTTTATCCATGTTGTTGGCAATTGGCAAGAGTTCATCTCTTTTTATGGCTGAGTAGTATTCCATTGTATATATACACCACATCTTCTTAATCCATTCACCTGTTGGTGAACACTTAGGTTGTTTCCATATCTTGGCTATTGGGAATAGTGCTTCAATGAACATAGTGTGTTCATCAGTTAGATTTTTGCATTGTTCAGGTAGATATCTACGAGTGGAACTGCTGGATTTGATGTTGTATCTGTTTTGAATATTTTGAGAACTCTCCATAGTGTTTTCCATAGGAATTGGACCAGTCTACATTCCTATCAACAGTGTATGTAGGTTGTTTCTTCTCTAAACCTTCCTCAACACTCACTGTTTCTGGTCTTTTTGACAAGGGCGTGGTGACAGGTATGAGGTGGTATCTCACTGTGGTTTTAATTTGCATTTTCCTCATGATAAGTGATAACAAGGGTTTTTATTATGTTTGTCGGTCATTTATATGCCCACACTAGAGAAGTGTCTGTTTAGTTATTTTCTCTATCTTTTGATTAGGTTATTTGTTTTCTTGTCATGTTGTGAGAGTTTCGTACAGATCCCAGATGTTACTCCTGGTTAGATACATGATGTGTAAATATTTTCACCTACTCAATATGGTGTCTTTTCATTTTAATGATAGTTTCACTGCTCAGAAGCTTTTCAGTTCAATGTAGTCCCACCTTTTAATGGTTTTGTTTCCTTTACCATTGTAGCTGAGTCCCCAAAGATATCAATGAAGCCAATGTCATGTAATGTTTTGCCTAATTTTCCTTCCATGTATTTTATGGCTTCAGGTCTTACATACAATCATTGGCCCACTTTGAGTTAATTTTTGTGTATGGCATTATATGGTGGTCTCGGTTTAGTCTTTTGCATGTGGCTGTCAGTTTTCCCAGCATCATTTGTTCAAGGGTCTTTCCCTTATTCTTTGTATATTCTTCTCTACATTGTCACAGATTCATTCCCCATATAAATGTGGTTTTATTTCTGGGCTATCACTTCTATTCCATTGGTCTGTGTGTCTATTTTTATTCCATTCCATACAGTTTTTGATTACTATAGTTTTGTAGTATAGTTTGAAGTTTGGGATTATGATACCTCTGTTCTTTTTTGTCAGAATTGCTTTGACTATTCTGAGCCTTTTGTTGTTCCATGTAGATTTCAGCAATGTTTGCTTTGTTTCTTTGAAGAATGCCCTTGAAACTTTAATAGGGCTTACACTGGATCTGTATATTGCTTTGAGTAAGATGATCATTTTAACATCAGTTCTTCCAATCCATGAGCAGGGAAGGTTTTTATATTTCTTTCTGTCTTTATTTTGTTTAACAATGTCTTATAGTTTTTATTTTACATGTCTTTAACCAGATTTGTTAAGTTTATTCCTAGGTATTTAATTATTTTAGATGCAGTTGTAAATGGTATTGTTTTCTTGATTTCTTTCTCTCCTAGTTTTGTTTGCATGTAGGAACACAGGCAATTTTAATATATTGATTTTGTAGCCTGTCACTAGAGTATATTGATTTATTGTTTCTAATTGCTTTTTAGTGGCATATTTAGGATTTTCTATGTATATTATCATGTCATCTGTAAATAGTGATAGTTTTACTTCTTTCCCAATTTGGAACCCGTTATCTTTCTCTTGCCTAATTGTTGTAGCTATTACTTCCAATAATGTGTTGAATAGCAGTGGTGAATATGGTAGTAGTATTGGTTTACGTGATTATTTTTCTTTTTGTATCATCTGCTATTGTAAATATCCAGCATTATTATTTGTCATTATGACTTACATTATTGCTAAACTCCTTCTATTTTGCTATAAATGACAACATTTCATCTTTCCTTATACTCAATAGTATTCTGTTGTGGGTCTCACTTCTTGAATTTCAAATATTTCAAATTATAGAAATCTTTTTCTTTTCTGAACTTCTCTTTGAGTTCATTTGGTATCACATTATTGTTCTAAACATTTTTCTTTTTTATCATGTAATAAGGAATTTTGTTTTTATAGAAAACTGAGAAGATGCAAATAAGCAAAAAGAAGAAAATATGTTTTATCGAAGCATCCAACACAGACTGCTGGGCATAGAAGCCATTAATAAATATCTATTGATTGAATGCCAGGAATTAGTTCCCTGACCTCTGGGTAAATTGCTTAAGTTGTCATATTCCATCTGTAAAAAGGGGTGGCTGGCAGGATTCTAGTGCTACTTATTTCCTTATGTTATGGATTTATGTGACATCAGCGATCTTTCAGGGGCTTGGCAAAAAGGTGTTAAATAAATCATACCTTTTATTATCTCTAAGGAAAAAATTATTTGAAATATGCTCTCTTTAAATATCTTACTGCTTTTTATCATAAGGAGGAAATAAAATGACTTATTTGCAATGTATATGTGTTTGTTTGGAGTGTGAGAGTATGTGTGAGAGGAAATGCCTTTATTTATAAATAAATCATCATTATAAAATATTAAAAACTCCTTCCTGTGATATTTCAGTTTCTGTTGTTTAGTTTCCCCCCTGCTTGATGCTAAAGTACAGTTTGATAGATTTAGAGTTTATGTACTAGCATTTTTTCATGAAAGTAGATAAATGTTCATGAAAATAAATAACAACAAAAAAAGAATGAATAGAGTAGCAAAATTTTATTTGATTTTTTGATATTTTTTCTGGTGGATTGTATTTATTTCATGGGCAACTAGGAGCTTGTTTACATTAATTTACATGTTTTTATTTAGTTCATTATGTGACAGTAGCATCATTATTCACAAATATGATGATTTGGAAGAGAAAGTAAATTAGATAGTTGTTTTCAATATAGGTTGTGACAGCACATGAGAATGATTTTTATGCTGTACCTTTTGTCTCATGAAAACCTTTAATAAGCCAGCCCTTTTTTCCAGATGGGATTACAGTGTCTCTAGCATATTAACTAACATGATAAGTAACTTTTCCCCCCTATTGTTTTAGCACTATTTTTTCCTTCCAAGATTTTCTTAAAACTGAATTTCTATTTCCATTTCTATAGACACTGTGTGTATGTAGAGAGAGAAATATGTTCATCCATTTGGTTAAACCACCTGTCAAAATGTGTTGGGACTGATGATTGGACATTTAAGTCAACAAGTGAAAAATAACCTGGAAACAGAAATTGCTGGTTTATTCTTAGTAAACTTCCTTTTCCTTTCATAGAAATGAATCAAACTATACTAGAATTCTACAAAAAATTAACTGAAAGCCTCTTAGCAAAATTTATATTTCTATTAATATTTGATATTTAATAAATCTAGAATTAATTTTAAAGTATGATGTAACAATAAGATTTTAATGTGTAATTTTGCCTTTAAAGCTAATAGTTTTATAATAGAAGTGGTCCTCTTACAGGTTATTTTATAACTTAGCTCACCTTCATTCAGTTTCATAATTTATCTTTTGAAACCAACTCAGTGAAAGTTATGTTCACACTCAAAAAGGAAGAATTTTTCTTCTGATTTACACTGAATGAGTGAGCATTAGCTGGCTCTTCAAGTTAGGGGTCTTAATTATTCTCTTGTTTGACCTTTGCCTGTAACATTTGGTTTGAGTTGTGTTCTTCTCTTTGACTTTAAGATTCAACCACTGGCAGGAGCCTTATTTAATCTTTCTATTGAGCTGTTTCATCTCCTTGAATAGGGTATAAACCTATTCATCAACCTATCTTTCATATGGGCATGCTGTTCTGGAATACTATTAAGATTGAGTGCGTTGTGGCAGAGTGCATTCTATTTAAAAAGCAATGTAATATGTTTCAATGTGATTAAGAACAAGGGTGTTACAAGTGCAATATATAGTAAAATCATAACACTCAAGGGCTTTTTACATAATGTACTATGCCTAATGTGCAAACAGTTGATTTGATTTTTTACTTTAGCTTTTTAAAAGCATGGTGTTTCTCATAAATGCTGCCAGTATATTCTGATATTTCATTCCTTAATACTTGAGTTGATATGCTACTATAAATAAATTATATCACGTTCTTGAGGAATCAAATTTCTGGTTTGATTTATACATGTAGAATAGGGTCTTAGGAGATTTAATTTGACTTCATAATCAGAATGAAAACAAGAAAATGCAAATCAAATCTATAGAATTTTTCTGGTGTGAGTAACCTCTATTAAAGAAATTCAGTATTCATTTATTAGCTGATCTAATAAAAGTAAAGTTCTTTCCTAATTAAGAAAAGACCTTTACCAAGAAACATTACAGAAATTCAAGTGTTAGTTTGAATCTTTGCTTTGTTTCTGCTCTTTGTTTTGTCCCAATTTCCTGATTGTAGAATAGCAAATGTGGTATTTAGCTGATATATGTTTTATGCTTACTTAAAAATGCTGAAAAGCAAAATGACTTTGCCTTCAAGTTGGAATGGAAGTAGCACTTATTACTCCTCTTTGGATTAATAGAATTTTAGAAGAAGAAGCAATTTCTGAAATGGAAGCTGGCTCCTTAGCTGACAGAAGAGGTCTGGGGTGAGTGGTTAAAGGGACTCTCCAAAGGTCAGATAGTGAATTTGTGGTAGAAATGGAGCCAGAACTATGTCTCTTGACTGATTTTTCTTTCACTATACCACAGGACTCAAATTCAAATTACAATGCCATTTTCTACTCCTTTGTTTCACTACATTATTTCAGTGCAATGTCTATCATAATATACAAACTTGGAAGCTTTACATACTATCTTTTCACAACATGTGCTAATTGGGCTTTATAAGTTTGAAGGTCAACTGACAGTGGGGACTGAGTGCTCGTGTGTTAGTGGTGTATAGAGCCCAATGAATTCTAACGCAAAGAATATTTTTTCTTTATGTATATTCCTGTCAGCAATCTACAAGATCAAAGAATGTTTAATGAAATGGGTTGTAATTATATGTACGTAAATGTTTTTTGAGTAATTTTGGGCAAGTCCAAAATAAGTTCACTAATGATTTTGGTTTGCTTTCGAGATAACGGGGTGATTTCTGGTTTCCTGAAAGTGTTCTAAAGCTTTAAAGGAATTACCTCATTTATATGTCTAGTGTGGATCATCTCTTAAAGCTTAATGGCATTGTATGATGTAGGTAATAGCATTAGCTATATTTTTATGACTTAGAGAACATGATACATTATGTGGATGTCTAAGGTGAGGTCTGAACCAAAGGTTTTTCTCAAAATCTCTGGCTCTTGACCACTAAACTCTTTTGCTTCCACATTACACATAATTTCTTCTGCTACAAAATGCCAGTTGCTAAACTGAAGTTCTAAGTGGGCCATTAATTTAAATGAAACACTTTTACAATTCTTTTAATAAGTTTCAGCAGTATACTTGGGATTTCTCATGCTTGTATTTGGGATACAGTAGTAATTTCTGGTGACATCTTTACCTTCAGTCTCCTTTTTCTTTCCCTTTATTTAACATCAATCTTGTACACTTTGCATTCTCCTCGGTTGATTTGGGTCAATAGTCAATGTACCTTGTGCCTTTTTTTGAGAACTTCATTTCTATTCTCTAAAGAGTAAGTGATTCTTTTTACTCCCAAATAAGATAAAAGTTTCTAGTTGATGGCTCCTAAGTTCTTTGCCAATATCCTATTTTTTACCTTCCCATTAGAAAATTTATTTCCTTAGTATCTCAAGATTGAAAGAACCGTAAAGGAATACCCACCAGTGGACTGTTCTTACACATTCCAGTTTGTACGATAGGCTTCTACTAGAATTATTACTACACATTGAAATTTTCTTTTCTTCTACCTTATGGCCATATCATACTTGCCTTCTTTAACTAAATTAAAATTAAATCCTGGTATATTCCTTAAGTTTTTCAGTTTGTGAGTACACACTCATAATATTGACTATTAATAGTTGTCTTGTTTCTCTTTTATTTCTATCTGTACTGTTTTTCTTACAAAATAATTCCTGGAATTCAGAAACCATACTGTTAGCACTGCATTTGGCAATTAGTAGGTATTTTGTAAAATTTGGCCTGTAAAGAAAAGCAAAACCTGATTTTTTAAAATTTCGCTTTTTATCTCTATTTAGTCACCAAAACATGCCAGAGCTACAAATCTGAGAAACAATCTAGCTCACTTAGTCAGAATAGGCAGAAACAAATAATTATGGTATCCAGTAGGAACAAGCAAAAAATCATACTTTGTAAAAATAGATTTACTTTAATGATACAGGTAAAATTTTTATAGTATAGTTTTGAACAGTGGCTTCAGATTTTATTTTAGCAATGACTTGTTAGCTTTACCCATAATCTATTTGGACCCTAATACTGTACCTAGAATTCTGGATTGACCCTTTGACTATTTCAGTTTTCATTGTTTGGGTCAAAAACTTTTTTGTTTTTGTAACAGTTAATACTTACTATGGGGAATAGTGTTTCCTGAAATACAGTTTGACAATTCTTGCTTTAGAAGGGTGGAGATAGAGGATTTTTCCTGGTTTATTTGAGAAGACTGAAAGATTGTCAGCCTAAATAGGACCCACATTCCTGTATCCACAAGGCATAAACAGTTGTCATCATTTTAGTGTCACCGTCATTCAGTCTTCATTTGAACTATCTAATGGAGCTTAAATCAATTAGGATACTTAGGGTAGGCTCTCTCTGTGCCAAATGCTAATCAGAAAAATAAAGCAGGATCTGTAAGATGCCAAAAAGAAATCTTGGTCTTAACCCTTCCTCTAAAGTTAGGATAGTTTTGATTCCTTCCCTGGAAACACTTACTTTTTTCTACTGAAAGGGAATAAAATAAAAATTAATGGAAAAGAGAATAATTGAACTAATATTTTGGGGTTTTTTTGGGGGGGTATCATCTCTTTTTTTATGAATTTAGGTTGTGATTTCGTAGACTGTTTTATTTTTTTATATACATATAGAAATTAACCTGAAATTTATTATATTTGGGAATGCATTGTGACCTTTATCACCCTAATGCTGTTGATAGATCTCTGTGTATAACACATTTCATTTCTGCTTCATTGGTAGAAGAATAATAAAGGGCAAGTACTGGAAATGAAATTGCATGCTATGTAAGAAAAAAATGGGTGTAGCACATTTAAAATGGTTCCTATACACTGTGCACATACCAAAAGAAAAAAGTTTTATTTCAGTTTAAAACCTCTTTAATATGAATATGTGTTGAGAAAATTGTCATATCTTTTAGTATTTTGAACATTATGGCTCTTGTATTCTTCCTTTCTTTCCTGAACCATGTAATTTTTCCCCCAGTGGCACTATCTCCTTCCCCTTGAGTAAATAGTTTTTCACTTGTGAGCTTTGTTTTTCTCAAATCACGCATAAGATCTGCTGTCTTTTTAAACTGGTGTTCCCTAGTCCACATGCTTCCTTCTGTACTGTGCTTGGGAATTCTGAAATTTCAAGGGGGTGGCATACTTTAAAAAAATCTGGCATTTACAATTAGGTTATGCAACTCCCAAGAACAATCTCTATCTATAAAACCTCATAATAAAGATTTTATAAGTAGATGGATGTATTGCTTTCTTGGGAGTTGATAGCATTTGGAAAATTTAAGATTGAGAGGTGGGATTGTGGATTCATAATAGCCACACTTTTGTGGGTATTAAATGGTGAATTCAGAACAGAAGAGAAGTACAAATGGGAAGTGTTCAGAAAGAAGGAAGTAGCCTTCACCTTGTTACAGGGCAGAGAGAAGGGCACCCCGAACCCCCAAACCTGCCCGTTCTAAGTAGGTTCTGCCATCTGCCGCATCAAAACAAAACATATAAGACCTTTAGTGAAAAGAAATTTTAATGTAATTAGTGTATAATAAAGACAAAGAATATAGTTTCTAAATTAAGCACCCAAAGTTACCCATCACCTCGGGCAAAAGTCCACCCAAATGGGATTGGCCCAAATAAGGCCTGAGAGCCTGCCACCTTTTGGCAGGGACCCTTAGAAAAGGGTCAAAACATCCAGACAATTCTGGGAGGAAAAGAACAAAATCAAAATCAAGATCAATGTTGCCATTATCACCTCCCTACGGGTCTCTCACCCACATCTGTTTCAAATAATCCAGGCCAGTGCGGCTTCTTTACATGTCTCTCTGCTCCTTGTACCTCTTCAGGCTCTTTATCCTGCTTCCTTCCTTTTTCCTTTTTTTCCCTCTCCTTTTCCAGCTTATCTCTCCTGCTCAGCTCCACCCTCCCTTGGGTGGGACAGGAAACCTGGGATACTCCCCTTTTCTGACGACCACCCTCTTAAAACTAAGAGGCAGAATCACATAAGCTGCTAAGCAGCTCTGGAGGTTGATGTAAGGTCAGGCTTTCTTTAGATTGTTCACACATCTTCCTTTGTAAGCAACATAAATAGCAGCCCTGTCCTCCCCAACACATACCCTGCTCCTTTTTTTTCTTGCAGACCTCCACTTAAATGTCACCTCCTCAGAGGGAATACTAATCGAAAATATAAAGGAGCTCCCCAGTCTCCTCACATCAGTTTGTTTTATTTTCACCAGAGTACTAACTACTAAGTACTTCCTTTCTCAACATTTTCTTGTATGCATATCTCCTTTCTTCTCCCCTACATTTTTGCTCCCCTCCTTCCCAACAGTGGGTCTAAGTTCAGTAAGTGCAGGGATCACATCAGTGTGTTCACCGCTCCATTGCAAGTCCCTCCAATGAAACCTGTGCTTAGGGGACTGTGTCTCTGGCTGGTGTGTCATTTGCTGGAGAGTAGAACTCTGCCTTATCTTTGCATGATGACATCAAGTCTGTTGGGTTGAATGAATTAGGCTAATATTGAGCAAAATTTTGTATATTAATGGGAAAATAGAATAAAATTTCAAATGAAGACATTGTTTGTTGTTTTTTTCTTTCTAAGTGAAAACAGCACCAGTCTTCATATAGCTGGCAAAGTGTAAAACTTGGGGTAAAACGTTGATGTCAAAGGCTTGTCTCGAGGGTTGTTTTCCGCTATATCCAGAAACCATGAGGTGATTATTTAAAAAAGTGTACTTTTCAATGTACTTTTCAAGTGACCTTTCAATGTATTTGATTAAATGATAAAAAAATCACACAGAGGAATTATGTTTCTGATGACATGCTGAAATGAACACGCTGCTGTCAAATATTAAGAGGTTCTTAGTTACTCCATAGAAGATCATTTTCATGTAGTTAACATTGCTTTTCTGGATGGACCTTTTGAAGCACAGTATTCTGAAAAACATTTTCCCCAAGGCTTAACTAAAAACAAACAAACAAACAAAAAACAAAAAATGACAGTCATCCTTAAGATAGAATTCTCAGAATTTTTTCATTTGAATAATTCCAGGTAAAACATCTCATTCTGCCTCTGTGTTGAACTATCTCTGAAGATATAGTTTTGCTATTTCCTATCAAATTATCCTGGATATACTTTTCCACTCGGCCAAATATTTGAACAATGCCATATAATGATTAATATCAAGGGAACTTGGAATATATTGGTAGAAGTACTTTCAATTATAGTGAAAGATATAACTTGAGGATTTATTTTTATTTTTTTCTAAGACTTCATTTTATCTGGTTTTGGATAATTTCTATATTTAGTTGTTTCTGGAAGAATGGATTGTGATGGCAGTCTAATTTTAATATTGCAGTTATATTCCATTATGATGAAATACATTGACTTAACCACAGCTAGATGGGTTTTGTTAATTCTAATGATGAAATTCCTCAAAAAGCTAAAAATATGCATATGTTAACTCCCCTTTCCCCACACATGCTTTTTACCCCCTCTGAAGAGAGAGGTTAGGGATATTCTCAATCTTAAGATTCCAAGTTACTAATAAATGAACTCATTTTCATGTATCACGATTAAGAATTTTTCAGTATGGCCAATTTGAAGTCTTGAACTCTTATTCCAAATCTAGGAGTTTCCTGTACCATTTCAAAATAAATGAGCCCCATTTTTACCCACTTGAACTAATGTGGATTTCTGGGCATTGTAAGTTTTATCCCTATTATCTATTTATCCCCTTAATGGTTCCCAGCATTTCTACTTATACTGACTATACCATAATGCTTTTTGACTTTACTGACACCATCAGTCATGCTTTCTGCTTGCCATCTAGGCCTTGCCTCTCAACTGTCAGACTTACTCTGTCTCTTCCTTTAAGCCCATACTAAAGGTATGTTTTGTTAGTTCAGTCTCAATTTCATAAATAGTAGGCTGGGTTCAGAGATGAGAAGAGGTCTGAGACACAACCTTTTTTAGACCAGGAAAGTATAGACTTTAATTGGGATGAGGATGGTGCTTAATAGTGGTACATATAGGGCCTTCCTGGTGGCGCAATGGTTTAAGCGCAGCACTATGAAGCTATCCAGAGCCATTGCAGCATGAGTTTGATACTTGGCCAGGGAGATTCCCGCATGGTGCAGCAGACCTCTCCTGACTCGCCCACTGCTCCCCTCAGCAGTGTGTTTCCATCAATCTGCCTGTTCTGCTCCACACTCTGTCTCTGGTGAACCCTCTCACTGCCCCACATCTCTGGCCTACACCCCAGCTTGTATGCAAAAATAAATAAATCTTTTTAAAAAATAGTGGTATATATACATTAGGATTAGCTACTAGGGTACCATGAGAAAAACGGTTAAACCTGTAAGAGGGAAGCCACCATTTTTGTTTTGACGTTTGGAAGAAGGCTCGCCAGAGGAGGCTCTATTTGAGTTGGTTCTTTCGTGAGTAGTAGTGAATCCTGAAGAGATAGAGGAATGTGCAGTATCTTCCTAGCTAAATAGTTGTATCTAGTCTATTTCTTTAAAACTTGAAGAAATTTAATTGGTTATCTTGAGCGTCTACTTTTCTTTATCGCATAGGAAGCAATTAATTTTTTAGAATTACAAACATATTTAAAAAATCAACGTGTTAAAAACAATTCAAAAATATAACTCTAAGTTGCCTGATGTTACTGTTAAACCTTTTTCACGGAAATGGGAGAAGTGACAAAAAGAGGAAACATTTTTGTTTAGAAATATTCTGGTTTGAAATGCACTGAATTAAAGCAGTGGAGGTGGTGGTGGCAGAGGTGGTGGTGATGGTGGTGGTGGTGGGTGTGTGTGTGTGGGGTTCTGTGTTCACAAAGACAGACTGTTGATTTTCTTTTTAAAATGTCACAAGTGTAAAGGCTTTGCCATGCTCATTGGCAGTGCAGTGTTCATTCTGTTACATGCTAGCCCTGGACTTCCAAATGTTCAACAGAACAGTTGTGGGCAGAGAGATGGTCCATGCAGTACCCTGTTTGGCTGTTCCTGGGGACTCTGATGTGGTAGAACTAAAGCAGGAACGGAAGGGGTCCAAAGTACTCAAGCTGGAAGGAGCTTTTGGCATAAAGCAGTGGTAATAACCAGTGAGAGAGTGATGTATTTCCTTCCTGAGGACTCTGTGCAGTAAGTAAAGTAAAACCAATAATTGTCAGTGGGTAACTGGGCCATATCCTTAGCAAAAGTGTTCTGATGGTGTCTAAGCAGATACATGGGAAAGAGACTTTGGAGAGGAATCTACCAATAGTTTTTCTCTGGTTTAGGGAAAAAACTGTTGCCTAATGTTTTTCTTTTTTTTTTTTTAATGAGTGTCTTATAGATCTGGAAAGTTTTTTCTTTCTTTTTTTTTTGGGAGGGGTGTCAAAATGGGAGCTTTAATTAAATTTATTCATTGCCTGTGTATGTATAATTTATTATGTTAGCATGAATTCATTTATTCATTTAAGGAGTGTTCATTGATCTGTACTTAGCATAGCTCTTTTTCAGGTCTTTTTTCTGAAAGGAAGAATATTAAAAATCGCAGGTAATAAGTATTTGACATATTCTAAATTAACCAAACCATGACTTTTCTTTTCCTTTTCATGTGCTTTTCTTGCTTGTGTACATTTTTCGCTCAGTTTCAAAATTAAATAGGTTAATGGTCAGTATAAACACCAGGCTACATATTGTGTATGTGTAATTTTTTCCTATTATTTTGAAAAGCACTTTCAGGGGGAGAAAAGCTCACTTATAAAAACTTTCCTCTAGTCTTCTCATGCATGTAATATGGGTATTATGTGCTGGTAGACCTGATTATTTGGACAGAGAGAGTTTTGAAACTCACTTAGTTATAGCCTTGGAGTACAAGGGTAGTAATATGGAAGGAGAGGAGAAGGGAAATGATACTTATTATATCATACTAATTTCAAATGTTGGAGGTCTTCTGGCCTGATTTATTAACTCTGTTTTTAAAAA
The DNA here is from genome assembly GCA_004024925.1 of Scalopus aquaticus. Classification (NCBI taxonomy): domain Eukaryota; kingdom Metazoa; phylum Chordata; class Mammalia; order Eulipotyphla; family Talpidae; genus Scalopus; species Scalopus aquaticus. Next base: position 60,353 of record PVIJ01002226.1, on the reverse strand, counting down.
TTTGGTACTATCAGCATTATAACCAGTTTTATCTTAGATGTTCAGCTTTCAAGAGAAGATTCCTTTGTGGAAATACTTATCTGATTTTTAAAAGTTTAAGTTGATGTAAGTAGTTTGGAAGCAAATTTGACTGTTAATTCATCACTGCTCTTGTAAAGCAACTTCTTTAGCAGGGTTAAATTAGTGAAGGGTAGTGGTGTGATTCTTTAAATAATTGAATTCAGCAAACATTTGTTAAGCACCTATTATTTGACTCAGTGTTTAATGCCACCAGTTACAGATAGGAATAATGATGAGTGTTGACCTTAAGGGGCTTATTCTAGTGGAGGAGTGAGAGAGGTGAATGTATGTTACCCACCAACCCGGTAAATGTAAACAGACAAACTTGAAAGAGTAGCATCTGAAAGCGCTAACATCTGGGCTGGATTTGAGAAGAAGAATAATTTCTAGTGATTTCTGCTAAATTAATATCCATAATTTCAAGAATGAATATTAATCTCCCCATTTTATTGTCACCTAAAAAACCTGTTCATGTTCTAAAGATAAATCTTCCTGCAATAGCTTCTGAAACTTGGTCTTTTTTTTTTTTTAAAGGAATTTTTTTTTAAAAGATTTATTTTTTATTTATACATACAAGCAGGGGTACAGGCCAGAGGTGTGAGGCGGCGAGAGGGTTCACCAGACACGGAGCGGGGAGCAGAACAGGCAGATCAGAAATACACTGCTGAGGGGAGCAGCGGGCGAGGCAGGAGAGGTCTGCCGCGCCATGTGGGATTCTCCCCGGCTGGGCGTCGAACTCGCGTCGCCGCTGCCGACAGCTCCACAGCGCAGCGCTTAACCGCTGCGCCACTGGGGAGGCCCTGAAACTTGGTCTTTTATTGCATAGACCTTATGGATTGTCTAATTCTTGAACAATCTGAAGGATAATGAAGGGCTTAGGGTGCTTATATTTTATAAAGGTGATATAATGGTCAGTCACCATCAAAATCATCCAGGATTCTTAGTGAGATGTTACTGAGTGACAGAGGGTGATCCTCAATGTTGTTCTGATCAATTTAAAATTAATTATTTTTAGAGTACTGTCTGATTTTCGAAAGTGTTTTAGCTCTTGTTTCTTTTTAAGAACCAGGTTAGAAACTCATGTAAATGATTCTGGTTATAAAATTCTCAAATAAACAAACTACTCCCCCTAATTTGACTTTCTTCAGATTAGAATTATAAGTCTGTATTTGTGTTGCTACTGATTTCTGTCATGTTGTATGTAAAATGCTCCCGTTGTTTGCTTGTTTGGAGGGTGCTCTATAGGCATTGTTCACTGTTATTTATGAAAATAATTGCATTTAAAAATAATTGAGGTATGACATGCTGAGAGATTTCTTATAAAACCAGACTTCTATGGAATATTAACACATAACAGATCATTTCCTTTAGCGGGTGGAAAAAAAATCCAAGACTTTCAACTATAAGATGTGCTCACTAACAGCTGTTTCCTATAATAGGAGCAATTTGCATGCAGAATAGAGAAAATGAATTATACAAAAGGGTGTATAGAGAAACAGCTATAACTTCTCTGGCATGTACAGCAGCCCACAGAATAAACTTCCTTCAAATGACATTGGCATGATTAATCCCAACTGACCTGGACACTGAGACTGCTGTTCTTCGAAGGAGCTCTACAGAGCCTGGATATGTCATGGGTGTAATTCTGGCCTTCACGCAGGGGTACAATGTGGGGGAGCTCATTGCCTTCAGGGTCACACCCCTTCCAGTGTTGAGGGTATTTGAATATTCATGCCAGGTTGGCAGGTGGTCAGTGGACACAAGACTGAAGCCATTCTGAGTTCTTCTGCTGTTTCATTTTTTATTCAAGAAATTTGTAAGGTCAGGTGAGGTGCCTCATTCTGATTTACTTCTGATGTCAGTTTGGGGAAGTTTTTCCGAAAGTGAGCTGAAGAAAACTGCCAAGTGGTAAAGTCCTACCTGTAGTTTACTCTTTGTTATCAATCTGTACTCATGAAATGTCTGACCAGTTTTCATGCACATCATCATCTGTTATAGGATGCTTCACACTTATGTTTCTTCACATCCACTTCTATCACGATGGTCACGTTTACAGATGTGTAGATGGTGTCCTCTCATTTATTTATTTTTAAAGATTTATTTATGTATATAAGAGCCGGGGTGTAGGCCAGAGATGTGGGGAGGGGAGAGGATTCACAAGAGACAGAGTAGGGCACAGAAAAGGCAAATCTACCGAAATCCACTGCTGAGAGGAGCAGTGAGCGAGACAGGAGAGGTCTGCTGTGCCATGTGGTCAGCTGGGGATCAAACTAGTGCTGCAATGGCTGCGGATAGCTTCATAGTGCTGAGACTTAACCCCTTGTGCCACCAGAGAGGCCCTGTTGTCTCTTTTAAAGAGAAAGGAATGGGAGCTGTCTAGAGAGTCCTTACTCTAGGGCCAGGGACCTGAGTCTTCTCATTTAAATCTAGATGGCTTTACTTGCTGTTCCTTTCTGTTTTCATCACAAAAGCTTCCATGATGATTGGATATTTTATGTGTTAGATTTCTTGCCTCACCTTAGGCTCTTATTGAGAACTTACATGTGTCAGAATCTGTGCTGTATCTTTTACATGCATCACCCTATTTAACCCTCACACTGTCAGGAAGAGGAATCCAATGTTCAGAGACTGGAGTAACTTTGCAGAGATAGCCTGACTAACCTGAGGTTGCACTTGAATTGGCACCCAGGTGTTTTGGGTGACATAGCTTGAACCCTGACATTCTCTATGTTCGTCAGGTAAATGTTTCTGCATTTAAGGAATGAAAGGAAATTGCAGACAAGACTCCTGAATCTATAGTAATTAGAACTCAGTTGAGTGTCTAACCAATGAGTCAGACAGTTGATGCTTTGAGATGATGAAAGAAGAAATGATAGTACTATGTAGTCTGGAAAGGTCTTGTAAAGAAATTGTGGTTTAAACTAGCAGAGCATAATGCATAGCATTAGGTGTAATAAAAGGGGTAACACGCAGGGCACAGGTGGGAAAGGCTGTGCATATTGGGGGGAATTGATGCCTTTGAGTGAATCACAGGTTTGGTGGCTGACAAAAGAGGAAGGCTGAAAAGATAGGCTGAAGTTTTGCTGAAGAGAACTTGGGTTATCTCTGTATGTGACTTTGTTCAACGTGTACAGTTTTACTCTTTTGCCATACAAACAAATGCAATCTCACCTAGAATAATTTAAGCAAACTTGTGACTTGATTTAATGGAAATTGCAGTGGGGTGAAATCTTATTTAGCCTCCCAAGAGCTTACCTAATTGTTCCTACATATGAAATATAAGAGACTTCTAGTTGCTTATATATTTTTATGATGTGAATATATTTTAAGTGGGTTTTTTTTTTGTACTTGTACCAATATTTTAATAAACATTCTTTTGGGAGAAAGAGTGGAACGGTGAGTATTAGTGGGTGCCAATAACATTGCGCAGCTAAGGGTTTGGGATTTTCTAAACAAGAAGAGGGGGGAGTGTTCCTGGCCTCCTTTAGCATAGAAATCCTTTCTCCAGAGAAGCAATTTAGGCATGGGGTGATTTGCATTGAAGACTAGATATACTTAGTATTTTGTGGAAAAAAAAATGTATAGATGTTTCCATTTTTTAGTCATAAGGCGCTTTCCTCAGTTTCCCTGAAACTTTAGGGGAAGGAGGTAACACCTGAAGCCAAATCATTAATGATCATGGCTGATGGTGATGAGCTACCCACCTTCAAGATTTATATAAATAATTTATATATTTGCCTTATGTGGTATAAAGAATAGATAAAAACTTGGTTGGGGAATTGGCAAGGGACTGAAAATTGAGTGTGGTCTAGAAGGTAGAAATGGATTTTCTTTTTTTAAAGAAAGAAGAATATCTTTTTGTCTATTATTTTCAACTTACCTGTTGTCTCTTTTAATGTTGCAGTGTGCAAAGACCCACCTTACAAAGTAGAAGAATCTGGGTATGCTGGTTTCATTTTGCCAATTGAGGTTTATTTTAAAAACAAGGTATGTAATCTTTATCCATTAATGTTTGCCTAGAAGATCCTCTATTAACCAAATGATGTTTAAAATAATTTTGATTCATAAGCACTTCTATGGCTTGGAGATTTTAAAATAAAAGTTAAATTTGTCTCAGGAATTTTGGTTATTATTATCCTTAATTACAGGGAAGGTGGCTAGCAAGAGATAATTTCAGTTAAATAAAGTCAATGAATATTTGTTTTAAAAGAATTATTACCATTTTGAAAAAGTAGATTAATATATTTGTAAAAGATAAAGATTATGGCTTTTCAGTGATATGCTTCTTTGCTCGTTTTCCTATTTCTAGAATGTTGGGTACTTGCAAAAAATAGTCTCTCATTTATCTTTAGCCGACACACATGCACATTACAATTGTATCAAGATGAGGTATTATGGATTCTATTGCATTTAAAAGTTTTCAATAACGTGTATGCGGCAGAACATATAAACTATATAATATTGAACAATTGCTCAACCTCAGTCAGGTTCACTTTCCTTTGTAAAATGGGGATAGGATAAGAGTATCTCTCATAAGGTAGCTTAGGGAGGATTGGATTAAATAAATCAGTGTATTTAGAAAAATGTCCCATTTATAATTAAGCCCTTAATAAATGGTGACTATTAACATACTTTCTAAAATTTGCCCCAAAGTGAGACAACATACCTCTTTGTATTAAAGGAACAGCAAATTCAATGTCATGTCACCCAAACAAGTACTTGACAAAGTGCCATCTTTGGACCAGCAGTATCAGTATCACCCAAGAGCTGAAAAAAAATGCAATGTAAAAAAGTAAATAAGCAATACTTATAAATCATGAAGAAAAAAATTCAGAGAAAGAACTGAGATTTGTAGGCTCCACCCCAGAACTAAATCAGAGTCTTGGAGGTGAGGCTTAGAACTCTGCATATTTACAAGCTTTCCGGGTGTTTCTGGTGCACAATGAAGTGTGAGAACCACGGGTAAGTCAGTCCTTACTGTTCAGTATCCCTGATTGGCACAGCGTCCTGGTGACTACTTTCAATGTAGAGAAGGCACCACCTTCAATTAAAAAAAATCTCTTTATGACTAAGGGATAATTCACTTTCAATTAAACTATAATAAACCATTCTGTAGATTATGATTATATGAGTGGGATAGGTTTTATTTGCCATATTTCTTGTTCTTTTCTAACCCTGTCTCCTAACACACCACGTTCGTGCTACTACCGGCCACCTCCAAACCTGCTACCCCATTACTAATTTATAAAAAAAAAAATTATATTTTGTGAGCATATTTGGCAGTAACTTATTTCTGTGGAGCTAAATGTCTTAATGCTTACTTTGTCCTTAGGGGTTCTTCCGCTGAACCCCTTAAATATGTTGCTTCATTCTGTAGGTTTATAAGAATTTTTGAGTGGTAAGTAATATTATTTCTACTTTGCAAGAAAGGAAACTGGGTCATAGAAAGGTTGAATAGCTCTTAAGGTCAAATATAGGTGGAAATAGTTCAAACCAGATTCTCAATCTAGATCTTTCTATTGGCCCATTTCTTAAATTCTATGCCTTATGAGTAATAGCTATATGCTTGCTTTTTTTCAGTAGTGAGATCACTGAATTCATGATTTTTATCATATCACCTTGCTGAGGGTATGCTCATATGATATGCCTTTTTTTCCAAAGATTTATTTATGCATAAAAGAGCTGGGGTGTAGGCCAGAGATAGGGAGGTGAGAGGATTCACCAGAGACAGAGTGGGGAGCAGAATAGGAAGATCTACTGAAATACACTGCAGAGGGAAGCAGTGGGCAAGACAAGAGAGGTCTGCTGCACCATGTGGGTCAGCTCCCTGACCTGGGATGGAACTTATGCTGCAGTGGCTGCAGACAGCTTCCTAGTGCTGAGAATTCACCCCTTGCACCACCAGGGAGGCCCCCTCATGCGATATGCCTTTACATTGATATATTGATTTGATTTTTTTTCTCATATCAAGCTGTATTTTCCTTAAAAAAAAAAACTAAGTTTTAACTCTTCCCCTCTTCATTGAAAAATTGAGATATAATTATACCATAAAACCATTTTAAAGTGTACAACTCGGGGTGTTAGTATAATGTGCCACCACTACCACTAATTCTAAGACATTTTTATTACCCTGCAAAGGAACCCTACAGTCATCTCTTCTGCAGAAGCCCTTGGCTACCATTGAACTCCTTTTCTCTGTGTGGTTTCCTGTTCCTGCCACTCTGAGTACATAGACTCATATGATATGGAGCTTTTTGTGTTGGATGTCTTTCACTTAGCATGTTTTCCAGGTTCATTTACTTTATAGGATGTATTAATACTTGCTCTTTTTAATAAAAATTTTATAATCTGCCAATGTGTACATACACAACATTTCGTTCATTCATTTATAATTTAATGGGCATTTGACTTGTTTACACCTTTGGCTGTTCTGAATAGTCCTGCTGTGAATATGCATATACAAGTTTTTGTGTGGACATATGTTTTCAAATCTCCTGAATATTTATCTAGATGGTGTTTTGCGGTCAGATGATAACTTTATGTTTATTTTTTTGAAGAACTGTCTAGCTATTTCCCAAAATGACTGTACTAGTATTGTAAGTTCCCACCAGCAACACAGGGAGGTTCCAATTTCTCCACTTCCTTGCCAGCACTCATTATTTATTTTTGACTATAGCTATCACGGAGAAGTGATGTCTTATTTTAGTTTGACTTGTATTTGCTTGATCACCTGTGATGTTGCACATCTTTTCATAGCTTATTGTTAGTTTATTTTCTTGGGAAAAGTGACTGCTCATATCCTTTGCCCATTTTTGACATATTGATATATAATTTAAGTGGTTGTGCCTATGGAAAGGAATTTAGAGCCTATCTCCTTGCCTACCCTCCCCCTTCAATATCATAAAAGCTTAATTAATGGAGATCGTGTGGTGGTTTTTCTCCCTCTTGTCATACTCTTCATACCTTGTGTTTCATTTTACTTAGGCATGTGACTACCCTGTAAGAAGAGTTGAGGCTTTCAAGACAGACAAAGGTCTTGTCCCAAAGAAATTAGGTGCTAGTCAGTTACAGTCTCCTATGAGTGGACCATACTGGTTATCCCACTCTGCTTCCTTCACCATTGCACTGGCTTCACTGTGGAAAGTAATGCTGCAGAGAAATATCTTCTCTCCTTTGTTTTTAACTTTTCTCGTCATTTTTACAAACTTTCGGTTGAGCAGAGAAATACATATTCTGAATTGCCCAATTTTCTTCTTTACAGATAACTAGACTCTCCCTATAGATAAGATTTTCAAGAAGCACACATGAAGGATGAAGAGACAGCAAGTAGTATAGTGTGTGTGGCATTGCCCACATGTGTGCACTTACAAATTCAGTCTTCTCGATACTTTGGGCAGTCAGGCTTATGATTGAAAGCATTATTTGTTTCCTTTGTGAGGAATTTTAATTTCTTAAGATGTGAAGAAAGAAAGAGGCATATAAGATGGAAAGCCAGTTACTCCTTTAAGGCCATTAAAAAAAATAGATTCTTGGGCTGAACACTGTAAAATAGATTCCATTTAATCTCCAGATTAGCTTATTTCTATTTTCTAGTTTTAGATTTTATACTTAGCAATATTTTTTTCCCACAGGTGTACACTGACATAAATACATATACATACATGCTCATATATATATGTATGTATTTGTGTATATAATATGTATTTATGTGTTTGTAATATGAAAATGTAGGATACACCTGCTTGGTCACAAGTAGAGAAATGGTTTAGTAAATGGTGGGTTAATAATACTTAGAATGCTTCATATCAGTGAATATAGTAACATGGATGTCTCAGGAAAAAAGTAACAACAACTTAAATGTAGAAGTGTATACATGTGATTATGGTATAATTCATGTATGTTTTTATAAACCATTGAAGTCAACAATCAGTGATGCTACAGAAAGCCACATGCACAATAGAGGGCATGAGTTGAAATACCAGCAGAGGAACTAAAAGACATTGGTTGTTGGGGAGAAGGGATAGAATAGCTTATATTTATAAAATTTCATTTCTTTTAAGATAAAGGTAAAGAAATATGGTGGACATGTCACTATTTGATTTAATCTCAGTGGAAGGTACATAGATATAGTATTTAAGTTTTCTGTATGTCGTCAGTTTTTCATTAAAATGATAAATTATTGCTTTGTCATCTAATTTATCTTGCTAGAGTATCGTAGAGAACAAAGTTTTGTTATAGTTCAGTGTGGATTTCTGAACTGGATATATTCCTTATTTCTTTTCCTATTGAAATGATCCATGAGTGAAAATTTAATAGGTCTGGGCTATTGTTCCAGAATGTACACTTCATTTCTTTTCCAAATTTATTTTTATTTTTATTTATTATTATTCCAGATATATTTTATTCATCCCTGGAGTTCACTCAAGTCTGTTTTGAAATATGATAGCTCACTACAATCATGGTTTGTGAACAAATATTATCCAGAGATTTCATAGGAGATAAGAGAAAGCAGCAAAGAGACTTCCACACGACATCGGGAGAGTCCTACTCTATGTATTAAGGCTACCATACTGTTGTGGTCCCACGGCTATCTTTGAGCTTTCCTGGCTTCTAACAAGCTTTTATTATTTTTTTAAAGATTTATTTATTTATGCATACAAGAACTGGGGTGTAGGCCAAAGGTGGGGGGTAGGGAGGATGAGAGGATTCACAAGAGACAGAGTGGGGAGCAGAACAAGTGGACCTACTGAAATATACTGCCGAGGGGAGCAGCTGGTGAGCCGGGAGAGGTCTGCTGTGCCATGTGGGAATCTCCCTAGCTAGGGTTTGAAACATGTTGCAGTGGCTGCCTTAGCTTCATAGGCTGCCTTAGCTTCATTAACCCCTTGCACCACCAGGGAGGCCCCTAACAAGCCTTTAGTTCTGCTTACTTGAGAGTTCAGAGTCAAGAGGAGTGTTGGAGTGTCAGTGCTTCTTTTGAGTTCCAGGATGTTTATTCTGCCTTATTTTGTATTTGTGTTCAACAAAGCAAGTCTATCTGTGAGAATCATGTGTGTTTCAGAAACTCTAAACCAACAGACACACTAAAACATAATTGACTGTAGCACTTAGCTTTGAAAGGATCTCTTGCTTCTCTCTTTCACGCTGTCCTCAGAAAAAAGACATGAGTAAATGTCAAGGACTGAAGCAAAATGAGAAGGGTAATTTGATGTTGCCCAAAACAGATTTCCACCTCTAGGAAATCTATCTGTATATAGAATGAATGCATGCTTCCTTGCTAGAACTTTGAGAAAAATCTTTTCTGAGGAGTATAGATTGACATAATATTGATGTCTGCCTTCTAAGAATCTAACCTAAGAAAGCCTGCCCTCTAATTTAATTGACTACCATGTGACTTTTTTATGGGTACTTTTTCCTTAAAAAAAAAAATCTTTAAGAGGAAATTGCACTCTTCAAAAGATAGCCACATCGACCCTTATTTTGACCCTTAGTTTTATCTTAGTGAAAAGTGATTTTTTTCTTATAAACTATTATGGACTATAAAGTGATATTATTACTGTGTTCTTTTCTGCTGGAAATTAATTATACTGCCAATATTTTTCTCTTCAAGAAAAGTGTGCAGGAGTTTACTCCTAGTAAAAGTATATATATATATATATATGAATAAAACTTGACTTTTATTCCCTTACCTACCCTTTTAATTATTAACTATTTGATATGGTGTTGGTGCTGATTCCCCCATTATGCATTTGCATAGATAAAATTTATGTCAACATAGGTATTTGCAGGGGCACAATATATCATACTTTAATATAATTCCTTGACTTGCCTGTATGTTCACTTAACAATCTGCCTTTCCAAGTGAGGTTTTCTAAATAGGTGAGTGGTATTCCACGGTAATGAAAGACTCACATACAGATTGTTCTTTTTTCTTTTAATTATAAACAAGGCTTCCATGAAAACTTTATAGTATATATCTTTGCACATATATTGAATATTCCTCTGAATTAGAAGAGATTTTTAGAATTAGAATTTTTAGATCAAGCTTCATATGCACTGAGTATGTCGATAGATATTACCAAAATGTCTTCCAAAAGGCTTCCAATTTTCAATCCCAATTACAAGGCAGAAGATGTCCTCTTTCTGTCTTTAATCAACTCTAAGGTTGTTTCATCCATTTACAGTTTAGAGAAGAGGCTGATACTTTGAAAAATGACCAAAATTCAGTGGGATAATTACATTAATAAAAGAATGTTACAGGCAGAGCTCTAATTCATTTTGGATTGGGAGGATTAGCAGACTTGCCAGAGGAATTCTTGCCTCTGCTGGGTCTCGAATGAGTTTATCTTAACCAGGTAAGGGAGGGAGGAATTTTGAAAGGGAAGACATTTTAGTAATGGGGAACACTATATGTAAATGGCAAAATAAATGAGATAACATTGATTAATGGGAACTGTAAATACTTCAAAATTGTGGAAGGATAGGAGATAAATAAGAAAACAAAGGAAATGCAGAGAAGGTGTGATGGTGAACCAAGAAAGTGGGCTGTCATTTGATGGAAAATTCTGAACCATTAAAGGATTTTATATCAATGGGAAAGTGGGGGGGGTGGCACACGCAATTGCTCTTGTCATTGTGAGTGGTAGAATGGAGTAAATTCAAAAATAAGAGGTGACTAGGTAGGGAATAATGAAGGTCTAAGATAATAGCTTTGTTGATTAGAGAAAAGGAGATAAATGTGAGAGTTCCTAGGGAGGAAAACTAAATTAAACTTGGAAACAATGTGACCATAATGAGTGAGGCAGAAAGAAGTGTTATGGATACTTTTTGTGTTTTAACCTCTGAAAGCAATTAAAATTTCTTTTTGCCAAGGTAAGGAATGTAGGAGAAAGGACTGATGAGTGAATGGATAAATGAATGAATGAAACCTTCAGTTAAGATAATGCATGAACTTGATGTTAATGTGAGTTCACTTGATGAAGATGTGAGTCAAGTATGGAACACTGTACATGTCAAGTGAGAGCTAGGCTGGAGATACACATCAGGGGATCATTGTCATGTAGGTGAAACTTATTCCCTGTGATTACATGTCTCTTTGGGGAGGATCTTTGCAAAATATAAAGGTTATTTAAGGTGAATGAAGAAAGAAGAAAAGCCTATGAAGAAGACAGAAGGAATGCTGTGTGAAGAGAAAAACCAGGAGACAATGGCATCCTGATAAAAATAGCCAGGAGCAAGTTTCATGCCAAATGTGTAGGAGGAAGGAAGAATTGGTGAACAAATGAGTGGACATTATGATGAGGGAAAGTTTGGATGAGGAAGAAGAAGCCATGGACTTGTAGATAATATCTACGTCTGACAGTTTCAGGTGCTAAGACTTTTGAGTCAAAATAACTAGATTCAAATTTCTTTGTCTCATCATGTGTTAGTAATAGATTCTTTTTTTTAAAAGGAAGCATTTTAAGACTTTATTTGACTTTGTAAAATAAAAAAAATGTATTTAAAAAATAAGTACTTGGAGAGATTTTAAAATATAACTTCTCTGAAAAACAATGATGCAGTTCCTAAAAATGTTGAACATAGAGTTACCCCATGACCCAGAAACTCCATTCCTCAGTATATCCATTCCAAGGGCAATGAAAATATATGTCCAGACAAAAGCTTTTACATGAATGTTCATATCAGCGTTTTTCACAATAACCAAAAAGTTGAAACAACCTCCATGTCTATTAATTCATAAATGGATAAACAAAACCTGATATATACATACAATTGGACCATAAAAAGGAACGAAGTATGGAACCCACAAAAACATGCCAGGTGAAAGGACTCAGTTACAAAAAGTCTATATATTGTGTGCATCTTCTTTGTGTATTCCTGTGATTACATGAAATGTCTGAAATAGGCAATTCCATAGAAACAGAAATAAAACTTGCCAAAGGATGTAGGGACTGGGTGGATGGGGAATGACTACTAATGAGTTTGAGGTTTCCTTTTGGAATGATGAAAATGTTCTAAAATTTGATGGTTGGTGATGGTCTCTTACTCTGTGACTATACTAAGAATCACTAAATTGTATATTTTAAGAGTGACTTTTTTAGTTAATGAATTGTTTCCCAATAAAGATATTATTAAAAACATAAACAGCTTCTGTTAAAAAAAAATGACAAGTAAATAACAAATTGAAAAATAATAACTGATCAGAGATGGTTAATATACATAATGAACAAGGAATCTTTATGAAAAGTAGTATGACAAATTCTAAATGCCTTAATGTTCTTTTTTTTTAAAAAAAAAGATTTATTTATTTATTTATTTATGCATACAAGCTGGGGTACAGACCAGAGGTGTGGGGCAGCGAGAGGGATCACCAGAGACAGAGTGGGGAGCAGAATAGGCAGATCGATGGAAATACACTGCTGAGGGGAGCAGCGGGCGAGGCAGGAGTGGTCTGCTGCGCCATGTGGGAATCTTCCTGGCCAGGCGTTGAACTCGTGTCGCTGCTGCCAAAAACTCCGCAGCGCAGCTCTAAACCACTGTGCCACCAGGGAGGCCCTAAATGCCTTAATGTTCTAACTAACCCAAAGTAGAGTCATAACAAGTGAGATGACTGTTAAAGTTGATGTTATTGTTATCCTCAGTATCCATTTTATTTTGGATGCTTAAGAATTACTGTAAAGATGTTTAAATGTTTCATCACCTTAAATAATGGCTTATGATCAAAACTTTGAGATCATGAAATTATTGTGTTCTCTTGGACGTGACACTTTTATTCCCCTAGTTCAGAAAATGTTTCTTTACTTTAAAAAAAAATTCATTTCACAGATATTTATTGCCTTTTATACTTTGTGCATGCCCTAAAGTGATTGTCCAGAGTACAATGGTCATTCAACCATTGTTTTTACTTTCAAGAATCTGTGATCATCCCAGTGTAAAAGGAAATAATAAGAATACAGCTATTGTAAAATGTGGCAAAGAGAAAAGAGATGCATAGAGAGCAGAGGAAAGGAGAAGGACTAGGGCTCAAGGGAGGTTTCCCAGAATGAAACCTGAATGGAGAAGGATAAGTAGACGTTATCTAGATAAAACAGAACATAGAGGGATGAAAGCAGGCAGTGAAAGTAGTAACATAAAGCAAGGGTAGAATTAGGCATTAACCTACAATGAGGTTGATACCAGGGGCAGCCAACAGGAGTGGACCATCAGATGAGTTGAAGAATGTGGGCTGATGGGAAGTCAAAAGCCAGATTATGAAATCCCTTATATGACATTCAGCTCAGATTTTTATCCTAATGACAACTGGAAGCTGTTGAATTTGTAATTAAACAGTTTTGTTTAGTATAGAACATTTTGAGCTGTGAAAACTACTGAAGATAATTTATCCTGGAATAAGAAGAAGACCTATTAGAGAAGGGAGTTCTCAGTAGTTTGGGCAATGAGTAATGGGAGTAGAGGTTGGAGGGTTTATGCAAGAAAATTCTAGGGAGCATTTAGGAGAAAAAATGGCAACCCTTGATGAGGGGTGCAATCGGGTAGAGTAAGAAAGGGAGGGAATAGCTGTAAGGGTGTTTTAAGTTTCTAGTTGGCTGTCTGTGATATTGTCATACCACCCAAGATGTTGCAGGGAAAATGATGAGTTTGTTCTTTTGTATTTTCTTTGGCACTTGAAACTAATTTATCAGATATTTCCATTTTGCTTTTTGACATTATAGCTTTTAGAGATCTGTGCCTTTTCTGTTCCTTAGGATGAGTAAACCTTAGCCTTCTCCATTTCTATCTGTGTCTAACTCTTTTCTCTTTAACTTTTGTTACCTTCAGGAAGAACCTAAGAAAGTCCGCTTTGATTATGACTTATTCCTGCATCTTGAAGGCCATCCACCAGTGAATCACCTCCGCTGTGAAAAGCTGACTTTCAACAACCCCACAGAGGACTTTAGAAGAAAGTTGCTGAAGGCAGGAGGGGTAAGTGGCACTGCCTTGTGAAAAGCATTCCCACAGGAAGCTAATTGCTAGTGTGTTAAGTATGATAATGTTTTGAAAGATGTAAAAAAGATGAAGTATCCTAATGGCTTAGCTGTAGACTTGTTTGATTTGAGATGAAGAGATAAACTAATATTTTAAGTAGCATGAGTCTGAAATTGCACTGTTGGTTACTCCTAAAGTCTAAGCAGTTCAAATTTATTTTCAACAAGTGTTGGACAAAAAGCCAAAAAATCCCAATAAACTATCCTCAATTAAGAAAAGAACACCATATGGACTTTCTTATATCAGTTTAAAGAAACTGGGTAAAATTGAAAGTCACATTAAAAATTATGTAAAAATGAGTCATTGTCCAACTTTTCTTGGTCAAAATTTATAGAAAAGGGATATTCACTCATTCATATTATATGTTTGGGTTACTGCATACACATTTTTGTTTGAGCATAAATAAAAGCTGTTTTTTTTTCCTTTTTAAATTTTTTGTCCATGTGATTTGGTCAGAACGGGGAAAGATTTTTGCAAGCGTAAACATATGGAATATATACTTGAGAGTAAGTCAGCTGTATAGACAATCACTACTGACTGGTCGAAATCTACTTAACAGTGGGTGCCATTGGGTCATCAGTCTTCACCTCAGGTGAGCTTCCTGTGTCATCTTACATGGGCACTTCAAATGCCATAAAATATTAAAGTGTGTTCTCAACTCTAGAATCACCTTCACTCAGTTTTGCTAGATAGTTTTTGCTAGTTTTGCATTTATGAAACTATAATTGCAAGCAAGCATGTGTAGACATTCCTCAAGATGCTCCAGTCCACTGATAAACTTCACCTGAAGATTTTATAGGAAAGAGCTGAGCTTGTAATGATAGAGACGTTCTTTCCCTTGTCGGTGTTATGGACAACATGACACCGGTACGGACAACATAATGTTGGTGTTCAGAACCTCAGGAAAGCTGTGGACTGTCTCATGGAAAATCACCTACATGTATGTAAAATTTTATAAACATTGGATTATGTAGTACCCCTGTGTTTTGGCATACTCTTGTTAGGCTCCTGTCCTTTCAGCTGAATTACTGTCTCTTGGAAGCAGTGCAAGTCTCTACCACATTTCATTTCACACTGTAATTCAAAACAGTAAATAAGAGGTTGAATAGGTATTGGTGGGCTAGTTTGGGAAATGAACCACCATTTATAGTATTTTATGGGGGAATGCATCTTAATGAAGAAAAGAGATTGTGTAATATGACTCATTTCAAAGTTAAGGATTTATTATGTATTTATTAAGGAAGTGGTTTTTTAAAAATGCCCTATTTAACTCTTTTTATGGCTGTCAAGAGCACAGTGTCAATGCTATTTACCTTTGACTATGCCCTTAAAAATGAAGTGGTCCATTTTATATCCTAATCATTCTCATTATTTTTCTTTTTATGAAGGTGGCATTTTATGTTCTGATTATTCCTCTTGGGCATGTAGTTAGTGGGTAATTAAAGCATGTGAATTATAGAATTTGAATATATCAGACTTCTGATAAGGGTCTTAGGATGAAGTAAATATAACACAAGAACTTTTTAAAACAACCACTTAGTCCCAGAGTACTCATGGGTTTCTTGTGAGCCATAGACAAAGTTACAGGTCAGTAAGAATGTGGCTGAGTGCAGCTCTGTGTCCCGATATGGTCTCTAGTACATTTCAGTCTTTTGCTCCACTCAGCCTTTGTCTCAGAATTAGTCTCCCTGACTTCTAACTTTCCTTCTTTCTGTTTCTTTAAGTGCTGTGTGAAGCCTGCTGATTTTTTTTCTATTAGACTTAGATTGTGTCTTGACAACACTATAATAGTAAGTTGAAAAGTGAATTATTCAAGCACACTGGTTATTTGACTTAAGTTCTTTAAGAGCCTCATTCCAGGGAATTTCTTAGTAAAATTAAAATTTAAAAACCCACTTGAGATAATAGTAATTCCATACACTATTCATTTCATATAGCAAGATTAATTTTTTCTGGACATGTGAAAATCTGTAGACTAAACCTTTTTTTGTCTAAATCTAGACTTTTGGCAACCTTGTACTATTTTTATCTGACGTTTAAGCATTTATTATTGCCTTAATATTAATTCAGTTTGTCGTGGTGTTGCAAACTTATGAATCACTAATTTTTTTAGAAATATTTTTCATCTTTATTGAGATATAATTGATATAACATTGTGTAAGCTTAAAGTGTACAACTTGTTAATTTGATATATTTATATGTTGCAAAATGATTACTACCATAGCATTAATTAACACCTGCATAATTGCCATTTCTTTTTTGTGGTAAGAACATTTAAAATTTACTCTCTTAGCAACTTTCAAGTATGTAATTCAGTATTATTAACTTTAATCATCATGCTGAGCCCCAGAACTTTTTCATCTTAAAACTGAAAGTCCACACTGTTTGACATGCACCTCCTCCTTTCCTCACCCTGACAATTACCATTCTTTCTATGAATTTGGACATTTTTGATTCCACATATAAGTGATAATTTGCCATATTTTTCTTTGTCTGACTTGGCTTGCTTAGCTTAATGCTCTCAAGGTTGTGTCCGTGTCATCACAGATGACTGACTAATATTCATATTATATAGTATAAAATACTACATAATATATTATTTACAATATAATATATAATATGGGATATACACATACTACATCTTTATCCATCTGTTTATGAACATTTAGGTTTTCTCCATATCTTGACTATTTTGAGTATTGCTTCAATAAACTTGGGATTGCAAGTATCTCTTGGATACCCCCCTTCCCTTTTTTTCCTTTTTTACCCATTTCCTTTGGATTTATTGGATTGTTGGCTATTTGGTAGTTATATTTTTAATATTTGAGGACCCACCATATTGTTTTCCAGAGTGGCTGCATCAATGTACAGTCTCACTGGTGTCCGCATTCGCTTTAACACTTGTAATCTCTTTTCTTTTGAATGATAGCTTCTAACAGATATGAGGTAATGTCTCACAGTGGTTTTGATTTGTGTTTCCCTGACTATTAGTACTGCTGAGTTCCTTTTTGTGTACCTGTTGGCCATCTTGTCTTCTTTGGAAAAATATCTGTTCAGATATTCGGTCCATTTAAAAACTGGATTATTTTTGTTGTTGAGTTGTTTGAGTTATTTACATATTTTGGATATTGAATCCATCTTAGATACAGGACTTATAAACACTTTCTCCTACTCAATAGGTTGCCTTTTCGTTTTGTTGATGGTTCCCTTTGTTGTGATGTTCCGGAGCTTTTGAGTGTATTGTGGTTCTGCTTGTTTATTTTTGTTTTTGTTGCGTTTGCTTTTGGTAGCTGTTAGAAATGTTATGCTTATGACTGTTTCTCTTTAGGTAAGCTTTTTTAAAAACTGGATTTTGGGATAAGAGAGGGAGTACTCTGTTCCTTATACTTTAACATTACATTTGCAACATAGATGTGTATGTTCCACCTTTATAGGAAAAAAATGGTCCCTTCTCCCTATGTGCAGTGTGAGACAGTGCACAGCAAGCAGTGTGTACAGTGCAAAAGCAGTATGTGTGGCGTGAGGCATGAGTGGAGTAAACTCACAGTGTTGGCCATATTTTCTTCTCTTTCAATTTTTTTCTTTAAAACCAAAAGTACATAGCACCATTAAAAGTTGAATTTGGCTTTCAAGAGACCAGAAAGGTTGTTTTTAGAGTTGGCAGCATCTTGGAAAAATACTTTTCAGTTCCTAGAAGAAAATCATTCCAAAGAACCTTTTGCCAGAAAAATTACAGTTTTTTTAAATTTCATAATCTATAAACCTATAACTACACAACAACTTTTTTTTTTTGCCAATGGCATTCTTTTTCCTCATTGATTTCTCTCTCTCTTTGTCTCTCTTGCTTTCTCTCCGTCTCTCTCTGTCTCTGTCTCTCTCTCGTTACAACTCCTGTGTAAACAATAGCAAAGAAATCTTGATGTATTTCCCCCTTGTAAGAAATGTACCCTATCTTCTGTTGACTTGTTCCCTAGTATTAATGGATATCCTTGCTTTAAAAGAAAAGCAGTTGTAGGAAGGACACATTTGTATTTAAGATTTATTTTCTGAGATTATTAAAATACAGAATGATTTCATTTATAAGGCCCTGAAAGTAGTTTCCTCTAAATGAGAGATCTCTTTGGAGCTTGCTAGGAAAATTGTAGATATGGCTTAGAACCTAGGTTCTATCAGGCCTGAATTCAGAAAAAGACAGTAAGTAGGGATCAGAATTAGGAAAAGAACTACCCAAATTACCTTCTGGGAGGAGATTGTCTTTATTCTAAATTTATTTATTCTTTGACTGCTTGTAGTGATAGAGGACGGTGAGCAATAAACTTTTGAAAGTGAGACTAATGTCTTTGTCCTTAAATTTTAAACGAAATGGCCATTGTACCCTTTTGAGAGCATCTCTCAATTTCATAAGATATTTCTGTTTATTTTCCATTTAAAAAAAAATGGACCAATGAGTATTTTTTGAGTGATTTCCAGATATGCTCTTCAGGATATATTTTTTTAAGATTTATTTATTTATGCATGTAAGAACTGCGGTGTAGGCCAGAGGTGTGGGGTGGTGAGAGGATTCACCAGAGACAGAATGGGGAGCAGAACATTCAGAGCTACTGGAATACACTGCTGAGGGGAGCAGTGGGCAAGGCAGGAGAGGTCCACGACGCCATATGGGAAGCTCCCTGGCCAGGGGTCGAACTCATGCTGCAGTGGCTGCGATAGCTTCAAAGTGCTGAGATTTAACCCATTGCACCACCAGGGAGGCCCCAGGATACCAGAAATTTGTTTTAGGGTTTGTGGTCACCATAGATGAGTTTCTCTCAGATTACTTGATTGCTTTCTGAGTAGCTGGAATTCAGTCATTGCAAAACTGCAGACGGGTTTGACCTTCCTTATCTTGGGGCTGGAGTTAGAGTTTGAATCCATTAAGTCTAATTGAAAGAAGACAAATTTGTCTTTCAGGTGCTGGCAAAGTAAAGATATATTAGATAGTATGTGTCCTATGACTGAAACTTGTTCTAACTCAGGTCTCTGGATTCTTTGTAACAAGGGAATGTGATACTAATGGAAAAGTTTTGCAATCAGGAAGATTTACATTAAAAACCTCATCTCTAGATCTTCTTCCAACAGAATTGCCCCAGGAAAAATATTATATCTTTTGACTTTCAGTTAATATCTATGAAAATAATGAGATGGTTTCCTCCTCATTGATAATGTGTGACCATGATGTGTGGTACAGAGTAGAAACAGCCCCATAGTTCCTTCATTTGCTTGTTTAGAAGATCAAAAGATGTTTAGCCACTTATATATCAAGCTCTTAAAAGTACAATGAAAAAGTCTTGTTGTTCATGGTAAACTACTCGCAATTTATTGGCAGGAAAACTTAGCACCAGCTAGCATGAACAACACATTGATTGATGAACTTGTGTTGTTCCCATGATGTCTTTAATGAAGGAGTTTATATTCTGTGTTTTACTTGTATAAAGAAAAAACAAAAATCTTTTTGGAACATCATTTTTTAAGATGTGAATCTCCATTAAAAAACTTATCAGTTCTTTTCATCAATCTTAATTCTAAATTTCTAGCTTATTAAAGTCTTCTCAGAGCACTTGGAAGATTTCCGAAGTAGCATGTTCAGGAAGCTTGCTGCATCCTTGTGCTTCTATGAAGAAAGCACAAAAGGGGCAAACATCTTTGGACAACTGATTTTATTTCACAGCTGCTCCTTTTCTGGCCAGCAAATCAAGTGGCTTGCTTTGGTTCTGTTGTTCTCTATGGGTTGGAGGTATGATGTTGGTGGGTATTTTTTTCTTTCTTTCCTCAATTAAACAGGGCAGAGTCTAAACATGTTGTTCTGTCTATTTCTGAATCACTGGCAAGCAGTTAATTTTGAGGACTGAAAATTAAAACTAACTACAGTTGTTAAAGCTAGGGTTTCTATAGGCAGAAATCCAATTCTGTTCAGACACCACCTGTTTCAATAGGACATTTCAGATGCCCATTTGGCAAGATTTTCTGGAGAAGACATGGGGAACATGCTTTCAGTCTGTGTTAGTCTGCAGCATAATGCAGTCCTGTTCTTGAGAGTGACAGTTACATATCTATGTGTGTATGTATGAGTGATACTTTTTTTTTTTTAAGATTTATTTATTTATACATACAAGCTGGGGTACAGGCCAGAGGCGTGGGGCTGCGAGAGGGTTCACCAGAGACAGGGTGGGGAGCAGAACAGGCAGATCAGAAGTACACTGCTGAGGGGAGCAGTGGGTGAGGCAGGAGAGGTCTGCCGCGCCATGTGGGATTCTCCCCGGCATCGTGCGCTGCCGACAGCTCCACAGGCAGCGCTAAACTGCTGCGCCACCAGGGAGGTCCCAGTGATACGTTTTTATAAGGGATAAATTGGAATCATTCAGAAACACTGCTTATTGTGAAGTGGGATTCATATCCACCATGGGCCCCCAACAAAGAGTTCTGGTTGTTAAAAGGGCCAAAGGGATCTTAAGATAAGAAGCTTTTCACTAATGCAGCTGCGTCAAACCACCTGAACTTAGCATGTTTTCATAGGGTTCTGGAATGAATCTTACATAGTATAGTTTAGTATTTCCTTTCCTTTTCTTGGTGGGTTTAGAACACTCTCCAACTTTAATTTTTTGTAATAGTTAAATGTGTGTAAGATGTAAAATGTCATAGAGTGAGTCTCCAACCACCAACAAAGCTATAGTGAATAACCTTTTATATAGTTGTTTGTGCACACGGATGAGTATATCTGTAGGATAATTTCCTACGAGGGAAACCGTGCTTCCAAGGCAGAAGAGAATTTAAATTTTGATAGGCATTTACAAATTGCCTGCCAAAGAGGTTATACTGTTCTATGCTTGCATCAACAATGGGTAAGTGTACCTATTTCTCCACATGGTGATTTATTAAACATTTTCCCCCAAAACTGATGAGTGAAAAATGACATCTCATTTTTCATTCATATTTCTCTTATGAGTGATGATGAGCATCTTTTCATATGTTTAAAAGCCATTTCATTTCCTTTCAAAGACCACATTTTAATGTATTTTAAATTGGAAATATTCTAAGTGTTTCAGTTTCAACTTAAATTTATGGGTACTCTTCCCACATACTTACATTTGGAAAGGTTACAAAAAGATACGGAAGCCTCTCTAACCAAAGTCTGTGTTTTCAGGCTTTCTTCAATGTGTAACAAATTATGTTCTTAGGAACTGATTTGTCAAGACTTTGGCTTCTAAAAATATAAGTGGCTTTTGTGGCAAACTCATCTCAACAGTGCCCAGGGATGGATAGTCGACTGCTTATTTTAAAAATTACTCAAAGAAAATAACACAGAGAAGATTATTTTAGTGGCTGTTACTGGACAGCTTCATTGGGTTTTTTGGATATCCATTTTGGAACAAGTATGTCTTTTTGTTGTTTTCTGATTATATATCATCCTGTAATCATCTTCCTGGAAAGATAAAAGGATGCTGCTCTTTTTCCACCAGCACTGATAAACGGTGATTTATTTAAATAAACATAGGACTAAGCAGGCAGCTTCACCTAGTTTGTTTCTCAGAGTTGAAGTTAATTTTCTGTCGGATTTTGTATTTACTCCTTTTTATGTCTTTTACCACCCCTGCCCCTACCACCCAAGTCTGGAAATTTGAATCATAAAAGTAGAACATACATATGAATGATATGATGGATAGAATGTCCAAGTTGTGAGTCTTAATTCCAAATGTAACAATGATCTCATTAATTTTTAGGAAAAGACTGGTCACGATAGTGGAAAGTTATTTATGTCCCCCAGCATATTTAGTGGTTTTGTGGTTAAATGTCTTCTGAAAGTTGCATAAGTTGATTGCAGAACAGTTGCAGACTTTTGAAAATGCATACAAAATATATCTGTGGTATAAAACAACCTTATTGTTCCTTCTTCTCAGTTACCTGTTTACCTTGTCAGTAGGGAGAGAAAAATAGGGGCACACTTCTCACACAGTCCAAAGCTCAAATACTCTCGTTGCATAAATTGAGCAAAGGCTAATGCAAAAGAAATGTAACAGACAGACATCCCCAGAGTGTGTGGACTAGGCAGAGTTCTGTCCTGTCAGGGTTAAGCTGTCATTACTGGATGGCATGTAACGTGTCCTTCGGCAGACCTCCCAGGAGGAGCAGTTTAGCTGCCTAAGTAGGAGCCTCAATTTAGTCTTGAATGGAAATGTAATATCTGAAAGAAAACCATCACTTAACCCTACCTCTAGCTCTAACCCCAAATGCACAGAATGCCAAGAAATTAAGAAATGAATAGAAAAGGAAAAATGAATCAATGCATAGGAATCTTAGGGAATTTCAAATTTTAAAAAATTGAACTGGTCTTTTTAAATATCAAAATGTTACCATTAATTTCTGTTGGTTCAATTTCTCTCTCCCTTTAGGCACAGGTAGTTCATTATGCACTTGTTTCAAAACTACATACAAAGTTTAATATATTGAATCTGTCTCATAATTCTACAATAGTAAAGAAGTTACTTAAGAGAGCAACTATTTTAATTGTCTCCTTGGATATTTTTTTGGTTCATGCTCTATGATATTAAGTAGAAACATGTTAAATTCTGAATTTTTCTGTTCTATAAGTTAAAAGAAAACTTGACAGTGATTGGGGTCTAAAGGTAGCGCTTTAAAAAATAAATGCCTGAGCAATGGGCAGAGGAAGCCCAGTGGAATAGGATCCAGGATCATTGGTGCTGCGGTGGTGGCTGTGGTGTGGGGACATACATCTAAAGAGGTATGAACCCATTACCCTGAGTCCTATACAGTGTTGTAAACCAATGTTCCTCAATAAGAATATTACAATTAAAAATAATAAATTCTGGGGCCTCCCTGGTGGCGCAAGGGGTGAAGTCTCATCACTATGAAGCTATTGGCAGCCATTGCAGCACGTGTTTGATCCCCGGCCAGGGAGCTAACCCACATGGCGCAGCAGACCTCTCCTGCCTCACCCGCTGCTCCCCTCAGCAGTGTACTTCAGTAGATCTACCTGTTCTGCTCCCCACTCTGTCTCTGGTGAATCCTCTCACCCTCCCCCACACTTCTGGCCTGCACCCCAGCTCTTATATGCATAACTAAATAAATCTTTAAAAGAGTAAATAAATAAATAAATGCCAATTAGATATTTGCATTTCATTTTTGAGGAGTGAGGATAAATGGTAGGAGGCTTAATATAACTTTTTATTACCACAGGGGACACAGCCATGGTGTGATAGAAAGAATGTTTTATTTGAATTTTGAAGGCACACATTCAGTTCTTGGATCTACTGCTTTGGTTGATGTAAATTTAAATAAACATGACATCTCCTTCCTCCAACTAGAGATTATTAAATAAAATGCAGCATGTTGTTAAATAGTAAGCAAATGATAGTTTCATTTATCAAAATGAACTTTTTATTTCTACAGGGTTTTATTATGCTTTGGTTTTGAACTATGGTTTATCTTACTTAGAAAGTATTTCTGTTTCAAGACTTTGACATCATAATCATGTTCTACTAGAGAGAAATGTTTTAGCCACAAGAAAGAATCTAATTTTTGCTTGATTTTAAAATAATGTGGTATTTATACATTGAACTTAATGTATTACTGTAAGTTGCATAGGTTTTAAACTATGTGGCTTCATTTTATTTCTTCAAAAACCTGTCTTCACACTTCAGAGGACTGATGTAAAAATTTTGGTTGGTTTTTAAGATGTTTCCAGTAATGTGTTCTTTGTGGTTTGGGGTTTTTGTTTGTTTGTTTCTTCTTCTTGTTGTTATTTTCTCTTTATGACTCATCTTCTCAAAATGAAAGATACTGGCTTAGGACTTAGAGACTGTAAACAACATTAAGAACAAAAGAACTGTTTTTTTTTTCACCTATTTCAGATTATTTCTTAATAGTTTTGAAAATATAGAAGCATCGTGGCCCAGTTTTTCTGTGATTGAGTAGACCTTATTAGATCTACTGTTTGGGAATTTTTTTTTAAAGATTTATTTATTTTTGCATACAAGCTGGGGTGCAGACCAAAGGTGTGGGGCAGTGAGAGGATTCACTAGAGACAGAGTGGGGAGCAGAACAGGCAGATTGATGGAAATACACTGCTGAGGGGAGCAGTAGGCGAGGCAGGAGAGGTCTTCTGTGCCATGTGGGAATCTCCCTGGCCTGGCATCGAATTCACGCTGCAGCCTCAGATAGCACCACAGTGCTGTACTTAACCCGTTGTGCCACCAGGGAGGCCCTGGAAAAATTTTTATTTTTATGAATTTGAATTATTACAGGTGTAGCTTACCTAATTTGTCTTTGTAGATGTCATTCTTGATTTCCACCCCTATATAGAATAGATTGGGAGCCTGTGTATAGTGTGAAATGGTTAAATGGAAAAGATTTAATTAATGGAAAGATTGACTAAAATAAGGAAGCCTTATCCATAAAACAAACTGGGCCATTCAACTATAGCTAGAGTAAAAATGGAATACAATAAAAATCTAGTTTACCTCATAAATTTTAGTCTTAATATGAACTCATGGTGACTTGGGACTTGGGCTTGGATGGGTAATATAGACAGAAGTCTATCCATATTTTATCCATGCTGTCTTTGTGCATATTTGAAATAAGTGCCCCCTGCCCTTAAAGTGCTAACAAAGGAACATGGCATGGATTTCAGCTAGTCCTCCTCCTACTGGTATAGCATCCTTGTGCAGGGAATCATCTGGACAACCATTTACAGTGGTGACATTATTTACAGGTCTAGACAAAAAGCTGATTTGGTTGGTCATCTGTAGGTCAAACTACCTTGTCTGAGAGTCTAGACAGGAGTAATCTGTGAAATTGAGCTCTCTTAAAACTTTGTTCTTAGAGTATTCAACTTTTGAATAGCCATGTCCTTTCAAACATACAGTCTGGCCTCTTATTCTCCCATTCTGCTTTGTGTTATTAACTTATTACACTCTTATCCGACATTTATAGCTATATATAAAGATCTGGTTTCAGGGAGCAAGAGGACTTTTGATAACATTGTGCTAAACTGGCTTTTCAAAGGTCAGTGATGATGTGACCACACTAACTCTTTGAAAAAAAGAGTGGCCACTAAAATGGGACAACCAGGTGAATAACGTATTGGGAATTTCACCCAATGGGGAGTGATTTATTATTTTTTTAAAGTAAAGATTAAATAAAGTAGAATTTTCCTTTCTGATAATTTTGAGTTGTGAGTGCTTTAGTAAAGAGCATCAGTGAACTCCAGATCGTGATGTACTCTAGGTTAATAGCAGTCACCATTAATAACAATGTCTTTCACTATGTCCCAGTTTGTTATCTAATGCACTTTATCCAATTTGACTCTTCTTCAGCTCAAGGCTAGGGCTGGAAACTTATTGCGAGTCTCTTTTCTCCTGTGTCCTCTTCTATATTTTTTCCTCCTAAATTTTACTCCTACTTTACATAAAGAAGCAATTCATTTCTTTGGCCCACCCCAGCTCTCTCCCAGGATTAAGTTTCTTGTGCTTCTGTCCCTTTCCATCCACACTATCCCTAGGTATCTTATCTGAATCCTGATCTTGCTTCTTTTTTTATTTATTTTTCTACTGAAGGATTATTTGTGGTTTACAAAATACCCTCTATTATGATTTCAGTTCTGCTTTTTAATTAAAAAAAAACATGGTATAGGTAAATCCTTATTCTCATTTATCTTTTCTGGATGAAAATACATTGTGGTTAAAGAAACACGAGCCTCTGCTTCAGAACAGCACTGGCTGTGAAGGTCTCACAGGCACAAATTTAAATTCCATGCTTGATTAATCAGCTCAAAGGTAATAACAAAATCTATATGAATTATTGAGATTGTAGTAGCTTTTTCCCTGCTCGATTTTCTGAACACCTATCTTGATTTTCTTTGGGGAAGAGAACACAGCACAGCAACTAAAAGGGCACACTGTTAAGAAATGGACCCTTTTATCAGCTGTTGGCATTAATGCCTAGGAGTTCTATTACTCTGGACAAATGACTAGTTTCTACTGGTTCATTTCCTCACTTATAAAAGTGAGGAAAATATATCTATACCTACAGTTCTTAAATCAAATTTTATTGATTTGCCATTCATTTACATAAGTGTATGATTTTAGGAGTTCAACATCATACTTCAAATGTGCATACTGCTTCACTCACTCTCCACCAAAGCTCTAGTCCCAGTGCCCTGTTGTCAGCCTACCCACATCCCACTTCCCCACCCCTCAACCTCTGTGGTAATCACTATATTTGAAATAGTTTGAGGGTTATTTTTTTTGTTATGTCAGTTTATTTTTCTTTCGTTATTTATAGTTCACAAATAAATAAAACCATCTGGTAATTATCTTTCTTACTGACTTTTTTCACTTAGTGTAATTAGTTTAAGATCCATCCATTTTTCCCCAAAACACAACTTTTCATCATTTCAAAGAGCTAAGTAGTATTCTATTGAGTATATATTCCACAAATTCTATGTCCAGTTGTCTGTCCAATGACATTTAAGTTGGTTCTGTGATTGAAAATAGTAAATCATGTAGTTAGGAACAGAAGGGTGTATACACTTTCATATTCTTTGGGTAAAATACCTAGGAGTGGAATTACTGAATCTAATGGTGTTTCCATTTTCACCTTTTTAAGAAATTTCCATACCATTTTCAAAATACATGCTGTATCAATTTATATTCCCACCAACAGTGGACAGGTGATCCTTTTTCTTCACATCCATGCC
The DNA here is from genome assembly GCA_004024925.1 of Scalopus aquaticus. Lineage (NCBI taxonomy): Eukaryota > Metazoa > Chordata > Mammalia > Eulipotyphla > Talpidae > Scalopus > Scalopus aquaticus. The sequence goes on along the minus strand of PVIJ01002226.1, from coordinate 33,517 downwards.
AATATTTGTTGTTTCCAGTCTTTTAATACAGTCTTTTTAAATCTCACAGTGGTTTTGATTTGTATTTCTATAAAACTAACCTTAAGCATTTTTTCATGTGCCTGTGGGCCATCTGTATGTCTTAGAAGAAGTATCTAATTAGGTGTTTTGCCCATTTCTAAATTGAGTCATTTGATTTTTTTTATAGTTGAGTAGTCTGAGTTCTTTACACATTTTTTGGAAATTAGCCCCTAGTTGGATATATTATTGCAAATATCATCTCCCAATATATGTTACCTTTTAATATTTGTGGTGGTTTCTTTTGTTGATGTAGTCAGTCCATTTGTATGGTCATGGTTCTTTTGTCAAAGATTAACTGTGCATATTTTTTGTGAGTTCTGGGATTTCTCTTCTGGTCTGTTGGTCTGTGTTTCAATTTTCTGTTCCAATGCCATACATTTTTGATTACTATCACCTAATGATACAGGTTTGAAATGAGGAAGCATGATACCTTTATTATTTTCTTTCAGGATTGTTTTTGTTATTCTTCATTCCATGTGGTTCCATAAAATTTTTATAATTGTTCTAGATCCTTGAAAAGTAGCTTTGATTTTGATAGACACTGCTTTAGGTGATATGATTATTTTAATGCTGTTGTTATTCTTCCAATCCATGAATATAGAATAGCTTTCAATTTCTTTGTGTCTTCTTTTATTTCTTTTGACAGTGACTAATAGTTTTCTGTGTCTAGGTCCTTTACCACTTTTACTAAGTTTACTCCCAGGTGTTTCATCTTTTTTGGGGCAGTTATAAATGGGAATTTTTTTTTAATTCTCTCTCCACTAATTTATTGTTTGTATATGAAAACACAACAAATTTTTATGTGTTGACTTTGTATCCTGATACTGTACTGTATTCATTTTTTTTAGCAATTTTTATAGATTTTTTGTTCTTTTCTATGTATATCATCATGTTATCTACAAGTAGTGATAATTTCACTTCTTTTCCAGTTTTAGATGCCTTTATATTTTTGCCTTGCTAGTTGCTCTTACTAGGACTTCCAGTATTGTGTTGAACTATAGTAATAAGAGTATTCCTGATCCTACAGAAAATGCTTTCAGTGTTTCACAATTGAGTATGATACCAACTGAGGATTTGTCATATATGGCCTTTATTATGTTAGTTGTGTTCCTTTTTTTCCCAATTTATTGAGAGTTTTTATCATAAATGAATTGTGCCAAATGTTTCTTTGGTATCTATTGAAATTATGTGATTTTTATGTTTCATTTTGTTCATGTGACATTGAGTGATATGCACATCTTGAACTGACTTTGCATCCCTGGAATAAATTCCACTTAATCATGCTGAATTATTCTCTTAATTTTTTGTTGGATTCAATTTGCCAAGATGTTGTTGAGGATTTATATATATATATATATATGTTCATTATTACTATATTGGCCTATAGTTACTATATTGGCCTATAGTTTTCTTTTGTGTGTGTGTGTTGTCACATTCTGGGATCAATGTAATGTTAAACTAGAAAAGCGTTTAGGAGTTTTCCCTCTTCAATTTTTTGAGGAGTTGAAAAGAACAGATTACAGCTCTTTTTTGAATATTGGTAGAATTCAATAGTGAAGCCATCTGGTCCTGCATTTTTGTTCTTAGGGAGACGTTGGTTTATTCTTTTAATTTCTGTGTCTGTGTTTGTGACTGGTCAGTTCAAACTGTCTGTTTCATCCTGATTAAATCTTTCGAGGTTGTATGATTCTAGAAATTTTCCCATTTCTTCTAGATTGTTCAATTTGTTGTATATCAATAGTCATAGCAGTTTCTTATTATCTTTTGTATCTCTGTGTTAATTGTAATTTTACCCCTTTCATTTTTTATTCTTCTTATTAGAGTTTTCTCTTTTTCTTAATGATCTAGCAAAGATTTATCAACTTTGTTTTTCTTTTGAACAAAATGTCCCTTGGTTTCAGTTATCTTTTGTATCATCTTTTTGGTTTCCATTTTGTTTATTTCCACACTGACTTTTATTATTTCCTTCCTTTTACTGATTTTTGGTCCCCTTTGTTCTTTTTCTAGTTGATTCAGATGTAAAGTTAGATTGTTTGAGACTTTTCTTGTTTATTGATGTGGGCTTGTATTGCTATGTACTTTCCTTTAACACCATTTTTGCTGCATCCCATAGGTCTGGTAGCTTATCTCTTTATTTTTTGTTAATCTCCAGATAATTTTTTATTTCACCTCTGATTTCTTCATTGACCCAAGAGTTATTTAAAAGCATTTTGTTTAGTCTCTATATGTTTGGTTTTATTCAGGCTTCTTTTTGTGGTTGATTTCTAGCTTTATAGCTTTGTGAGAGAGAAGATAATTGATAAAATTTCAATTTTCATGCATTTTTTTGAAGCTTGTGTCCCAGTGTCTGATCTGTCCTCAGAAATGTCCCATTTATACTTAAGAATGTGTATTTATTTCTTTGTGATGGATAGCTCTTGATATTTCTGTTGAGTCCATTCTATTCATTACTTCACTTACAGGCAGTAATTTCTTGTTTATTATCTGTCTGGATAATCTATCCATTAAGGTAAATAATATATAGAGATCTCCCCTTCCATTATTGTGTTGTTGTCAAGGTGTTACTTGAGCTCTGTTAGTAGTTGTTTTATATATTTGGGTATACCTGTATTGAGTGTGTAAAATTTGATGACAATTATCTTATTGACAATTGTCTCTTTGATCATTATATCATGCTCTTCTTCGTAACTAATTGCATTTTTTGGTTGAAAAATTAATTTATCAGATATAAGAACAGAAGTTCCTCCTTTTGTCTCTGTTGACTTGAAATATCTGTTGACTTGTTCCAGCTTTTCATTTTCAGTCTATGTTTGTCTTTAGACCTGATGTATGTATAATACAGATGGGTCATGCTCTTTTATCCAGTCTGCCGCTTTGTGTCTTTTGATTGATGAGTTAAGACCATTCACATTTAAGGTGAATATTGATATCTGAGGGTTATTTATAGTCATTCTGGCTTTGGTTTTGGTTGTTTTATCTTTCTGTTGTTTCTTCTTTCGTCTGTTTCTGCTTCTTCATTTAGGTGACTTTCCATGTTGGTTCCTCCAGTTTCTTCATTTCTTTCAACGGTATGCTCCAAATTTTTGTTTTGTGGTTACCATGAAGGTTGTAACAAATTTTCTATATCTAAATTAGTCTTTTTGTGTGTGTGATGTTTCAACTTATCATTTGGCTATACAACTTCAGTCCTTTTTCCCCTTTAATATTTTGTTGTCCTGTATTCTCTTTTTTTTTTAAAGATTTATTTATTTATACTACAAGTTGGGGTACAGGCCAGAGGCGTGGGGTGGCAAGAGGGTTCACCAGAGACAGAGTGGGGAGCAGAACAGGCAGATCAGAAATACACTGCTGAGGGGAGCAGCGGGCAAGGCAGGAGAGGTCTGCCGTGCCTTGTGGGATTCTCCCTGGCTGGGCGTCAAACTTGCATAGCGCGCTGCCGACAGCTGCACAGCGCAGCGCTTAACCGCTGCACCGCAGGGAGGCCCTGTCCTGTATTGTTCTTGTTTATATTTTTTGTATCTACGTTTCTGATTTTACATTGCTCAAAGTCTTAGCTTTTTTCTTTCTATCCTCATGTAGAAGGACTTCTTTAATATTTCATGCAGGGCGGGTCTGGTTATGGTAAACTTTATTACCTTTTGTTTGTCTGGAAGAGGCTTTATTTCTCCATCATAGTTGAATAATTTTGCAGGAAAGAGTATTCTTGGGTGGCATTTTTTTATTTTTTAGAATTGTGAGTATGTGTGCATACAGTTTTGTACCTGAAGGCATTTGTTTTATATAATTGTGGAAGCTTCTTGTTTTGCAGAAAAGTAAACCAAGACATCAGCTATAAAAATGACTGGTCAAGTAAGGGTTAACTGAGTCAGGGATTTTGTTCACTGTCCTTTCCTATTCTATCTATAATAATGCACAGTAACATTAGTTTTCTTTTGAAAATGCAATTAAATAAGAAAAGGAGTTTAAAAAACCCCAGGGTCACTTCTCTCAGGCACCTTAGAACTGCTAGAGCAACCTTGGTTGGGTCCCTTTACTGAAGACAAGTTGGAGAAATTGTCAAAATGGAGCCACTCACCTGATGTTGGCAGCAGACTTTATCCTTTTGTTTCTTGCTTCATAGACTATAATTGTTTGTATTTCTCTTGCTTCTGAAAATGCAATTTGCATGAAGAGAATGTTAAGTAGGAATCCACTCCTCACCACCCAAAATTTCTTAGGTCAGGACCAACCTCTGTAGGGATTGGTTATGTTTTCATTTTTCTTAAATTAGTGGAGAGCATAATTTTTGGAGTCATTTATTTTTTCAGTTGAACAGCAAGGGTATGCATGACTTTAGAAGTGGTTTTCCTTGGCATTAACCAGCATATGAAAAAGACTATAATAAAGTCAACAAATAACTTTGTAATCTACCAGGTTTTGAAAGTGGAGATGCAAATAAGTCATGGGGTAGTGGTGATTCTTTGAGGGCTTAGATGTTGAAAAGCTTTTCTCCTCAGGGTTGGAAAGTTGAATGGTAATAACTTTATTAGAATCAGCTTACTGTGGCTGGCTTGCCACCTCTTCTGAGAGAAAGCTGCTTTGACTTCTTGATATTTTCCCTGTCCTCCAAATCAGTATCTATGACCTAAAAATGGTACAGAGTATTTGCATTTAGGACAGGTAGGACAAGCTCAGGAAATTCAAGATGCTTTTTAAGTCAACAACTTCTGGCAGAAGTTCTTTTGTTTCTTGCTTCATAGATTGAAATTCCCTGAAGAAAGCTAATTCCTCTTGCTTCTGAAAATCAATGTTTGAGAGGATCTCCTTAGGTCTTACTCTATCTGTTCTTTTCTTCAGATAGCAACCTTTATCTATCCCACTTCCTGCCCAAGTAGCTACAAGTTTTAATAAAATAAAAATAAAAATTTCCTTCTGAGAGATTTTTTTTTTAATTCAGTGCTTGCCTTATTTGGAGAAAGTATACAAACTTTAAAAATATTTAAGTACCTACTGTGTGCCACATTTAGTGGCAGATGCTGAGTATACAATGAATGAACACTAGCTTTTTAAAAAAATATATTATTTGTTTTGCTTTCCACCAAACTCTAACCCTCGATCAATTTTCAGAGGATAATATGACACCCTTATCTTCTCAGGGACTAAAATAACATAGATCAGTTACTTTAAAAAAAAAAAAAAAGAAAAGAGAAATTTCTACCCATCAGTCCAGGCTGCTGAGTTGTGTTCTTTAGGAGGAAAAGCTGAAGTACTTTAAGGCATCCATTTCTTTCAGTGCTGTGCCAGTAGGGGCCCCAAGCAGGCTCTGAGGGCTTCTGAATTCCAAGAATGGCAAAACAGCCATGTTTTCTCTTCATGGAAAGCTGATCTTTTGTGTGAATCTGTTAAATGGTTCAAGTTAATGTATATAAAATTGCCCGTTTCTTCAACATATCCTAGTAAGTGGAAGAATTTTTTCCAAATAAGCTGTAGGTAGGTTATTTCCAAATACATGTTTGAATTTATAAGTTTCCTCTCTTTCTCTTCAACAAAAATTACTGGTTTTAGTTGACAGGAGATGTGAAGACTTATATGTGGTTTTGTTTTTGTATGTGATATAAAAACGTAACCTCATCTGGTATTTTTGAAATTAAACCACTGCCTTTCTTTATATTAGGAAAGTTTTGATGTAGTTGACAAATCTTATTTGTATGAGGAAGCCTTGGTTCCTTTTGGCACTGTATTTATATGCCTCTTAGAAAGATGCAGTGCAATTTATCCTGCTCAGTATGATGTGGCTCCTCAGAGAGAGCACCAAGTGGAGTCAGCTGCACAGAGGGAGGGTTGTTTTGAAAGATTTATTTTTTATTTTTATACATACAAGCTGGGGTACAGGCCAGAGGCGTGGGGCGGCGAGAGGGTTCACCAGAGACAGAGCGGGGAGCAGAACAGGCAGATCAGAAATACACGGCTGAGGGGAGCAGCGGGCGAGGCAGGAGAGGTCTGCCGCACCATGTGGGATTCTCCCTGGCTGGGCATCGAACTCGCGTCGCCGCTGCCGACAGCTCCACAGCGCAGCGCTTAACTGCTGCGCCACCGGGGAGGCCCCGGGAGGGTCGTTTTGGACACCCTATGGTTTCAGTGCCCTTCCCAGGGTCTGTTAGTCAACTGTGCATAGATTGAGACATGGTTCTCTTCCAAATACATTTATTTATTTACTTTATAGATTAAAAAAAATAATCTATGCTCACAGAAAAATTGCAGGTATAGAACTTTTCTTTCCTGAACCATTTGAGGGTAAATTGCCAGTTTAATATCCCATCATCCTTGAATACTTAATTGTTTATTTCCTGAAACAAAGACATTCTATTGCATAACCAATTTGCAACCATCAAGTAGGGAATTAGCATTGATTCTTTACCAACTTCCAGTGTTAGAATTTTGCTCAAATTATACAGATTTTTCCAGTATGTTCTTTGTTTTTGTAGCAAAAGAATCCAGCCTAGAGTTATATGTAGCATTTGGTTGTCATGTTTGAATAGTTTCTTGGTCTTTGACTTTCATGAATTTGAAATTTTGAAAGATTTCAGGCCAATTATTTAGTAAATGGTTCTCAAGCTGGACTTACACAATATACCCTCAGGACTAGATTCAGGTTATGCATCTCTGGCAGGACTATTACAGAATTCATGCCTGTCTCTCCTGTTGTACTTCATCACACGATCATCATTTCCATTGTGCCACAGCATTGCTGTTACCCTGATGTTACTCCAAACATTGATTCAGACATTATCTCCCAGGCTTCTTGATTGAAAATTATTTTTAGGCCCTCTTTGTAATTAAGTTTCTTATTGGGAAGTACTTCAAGAAAATATACATATCTCATTCCTCTTCAGACTTAAGTTTATTCTTGTATTTATTCTATCATCACAAACTCATGGAGAAAATTAATATGTATCCCCCCCCACCACCGTGGTTTGTCGCTTCTTAGTATTATTATTAACTATCATGCTTACATTGCCTTAATTTGGCCACGAGGACCCCACGAGGACTCAGTTTGGTTTCTGAGTCTTTTTGACATGTCTTTGCTTATCTCCTCACTTGGCTACAAAAAAGATATTCCAGGCTTATTTTCTAACTTCCTTATCTCAGCCCTTAATTCAGTCATTCCGTCAAGGAGCAGCCCCTGTTCAGTGGCTCCGAACCCTGGCACAGGCATCTGCTCCTCTTCAGCCACTGCCCTCTCCTCTCCTACTGTTGCCTATGCGGCATGGCCCCTCCCAATAGCTTTTGGACTGGATTGTTTAGAAAGAGGAAGGGGACGTTTTGTTTTGATTTGATCACTTATGTTAGCTCTGCGTGGGTGGGGACTAAAACCTATTTTATCTGGCATCCCCCAAGTGCCTACTGTATAGCAAATATTCAATAAGTGTATAAATTCACTCAGACAAATGCTTACTATGAATCTGTTAGGAGTGGGTCATTACTCCAGGCACATGGGGATACAGAAAGTGAATAAAATTTAAAAACAAAAGAAAAAGCATTTATTTGTAGGAGCCCTGTGGAGGGAAATAGTTTTATGAAGGGTGGAAATAACTTTCTAAGGCAGCCATTTCCCCAAGTGTACTTATTTACATGACTACGTATTTGATGAACAAAGGTTTTGACGTTGCACTTTTGAAAAAACTGTACTTATTAGAGTGCACAGACTAAATGTGTAACAACTTTTTTTCTTTTGTTAGCTTTGATAATTTCTCTTCTTATATGCTGCAATTTAATTTTTCTCCCACCATGAAGAGTGCTTGTGCCTCATGAAGAGCTAAATCTGCTTTCAAGGGCAAAATGGAAATTCTAGTAATACAGAAGCTTACGTTATTTAATTACACCCAGTAGCTTGTTAGTTTTTATACCTTGGAACAGAGCTATTTCTAGGGCAAAAAAAGTGATTTTTCTCATTATGGTTTTGTGTGACTTGCTTTAGTGGTAATAAGTGATAGAATGTAGAAACAGTAAGAATAAATCACAAGCTCCTTTCTATTAATAGAGTTAATCATCTTTGTTGTTCATTTAACTCCTGTGGGGTAGAATTACAATATACAGCATATAATCAAACTCTTTCTCTTTTTGTATTATAAAATTACTCAAGCATTTTTTCACTCAACTCATATTTGATTGCCTATTCTTTGTGAAGTACCAACATCAGAGGACTCTTAAAAGGATTCAGTGAGACAATGTGTAAGCTTTGCTCATAGCAGCTAGCAATAAATGTCCTTTATATCTGAATGTGAACTTCTCTTAGTAGACTATAAGATTCTGACATCGAGTATTGTGAGTTTTCCTTAAGATAAAAATATTATTATGTTATTCATATGAGGATTATGTGTGTTTTACATATAAATTATATAATACCATAACCCTACCTTTCAGTTTAAGAACAAGAAATAGAATATAACTACTGTCCTTAATACTACCTGTGTACAACTTTGCAATCCATCCCTTTGCCTCCTCCTAATTTTTCCTGAGCTTTTAAAATGTTTTACTGCAAATTTATGTATTCTTCTGATGTTTCAGCTTTGCTTATTTTTGGTCAATGAAATAATATAATGGTGTAGTTAATTTTCTGTGGCTTGTTTGATTTGTCTTGTTATTGCATATTTTTAATTTCACTGCTCTGGAATGAGTTCATAGAGTAACTACATAATGATTTGTGTATCTATTCTCTTGTTATCTAGATATCTAGACTACACCTTTTTATTTTGTTTTGTTTTTGCTGCAGTAAATAATGCAACTATGAATCTTCTAGAGTTTGTGTCCAATACACATTGCCAGAGTTTCTTTAGGGCAGTAGAATTCAGACTTTTATGACTGTGAGCTATAGTTAGAAATATGTTTTCCATTATGATTGAGCAGCGACATATATAGATGCACATAGACAAATGAGACAAATGTTTTGCAAGTCAAGGCTTATTTTACTACATGAGAATTAATCTGTTTTATTTTACTGGTTGACTTATGAGTAGTGCAATTCAATATATTTCCAGTCTTATGAACAGGTTCTGCTTAATTAACATTGTTCTAAGTTGATGGTTCTTAAACTCTGGGGCTTGTGAGAATCACTTGGAGAGTTAACAATCATAAAGATTCCTAGAACTCACTGCAGAGATTGTTGTATAGTAGATCTGGGATGGGGCTAAAAAAATATGAATTTCTAATAAACATAAGGTAATATACTAATTTTGCTGGTTCATTGACCATATTTTGAGGAACACTTTTAGACTATATTTGTACTAATGAGACTGATGAATTATAGAGCATTCAGCTTATTACTTTATATAGTAATACAGCTTTTTATCATTTTGTATAGCAGTTAGAATAATTTGGAACTTTACATCAGCACCATGTAAAGAGATCCCACTGCTCTATTTCCTAGTCAGACTTGTTCTTCTATACCTATTTAGTAGACATATAACTGTATCTTACTGTTGTCTTTTGCATGCCAGTGATTAGTAATCTTACATTTCAGTGGCCATTCATGTTTATTTTTCTGTGAAATGTTTTTTCTTGTCTTTTGTTTTTTTCCTATTTATTTATCAGGGTCTTTTTACATTCTGGATATATGAATCCACTGCTGACTTTTTGCTCCCCTTTGGATAGCATTTCCTATTTTGCCCAGTTTTTTAATTCTCTTTACGGTATCTTGATAGACAGAAATTCTTTTTTTTTCTTTTTTTTTAATTGAATTTATATCCTTTACATTATTGTGCATCCCCCATAGGTTTCCCACCACCAATTTACCCGTGAACCATCAGCATAGTCCCTTGTACGCTTTTCTCCCCTGTTTTGGTCTCTCTTCCTCCCCTCCCCTGTAGAATGGATAGACAGAAATTCTTAATTTTAATGTAGTCAGATTTCTTTATGGTTAGTTTTCTTTGTGTCCTGCTTAATATGTTCTTCTGTACCCCAAGGTCATATAGATAATCTATATTTTTTTCCAACACATTTGAGAAGTTTTGTCTAACATTTAAATATTTTCAAACATCTGGGATTAATTTTATATATGGTATGAGGTAACAGTCTAATTTAAAATCTTTCCTATATAGAAAATAGGTCCCAGCACATTTTGTTGAGTTGGCTTTGCTCTACCTGATCTATAGTGCCTACCCTGTCAACTGTCAGTTTTTCGTACCTGTGTGACTATTGGAGGAATGGGATTCATTTCTGTTCCATTGGTCAGTTTGTGGATCTCTACAGCAAGACTACAATGTTGTAATTGTTAGAGTTTTATATATGAGATTTACTGGTGTGACAAGTTCTAATACATCTTTTTTTTTCCCATTTAAAATTAGAGTCAACTTAAGTTCTTTCAAAACCTTTGTTAGAATTTAGATTGAAACTACATTGAATCTATAAATAATGAGTATTCTTAATCATGAATTTAGTCTATAAGTTTATTTAGGCTTTATTTAATGTTGTTGAAGTATTAAGGTATTTTTAATAAAGGTCTAGTCTAGTTTTATGCTTTGCTTATTCATGGGTGCTTTATCTTTTTATTGCTATGATAAATAAAATATTAAATGATTCTTGTTTGTTGCTAATGTGGAAATACACAGTTTCCCTTTGCATATTGATATTACTTCTAACCATCTTATTTAATGAACTAATATCAGTAACTTTTCTGTATAGATCCTTTGGCTTTTCTATGTGGACAATCCTGTCATAAATGAATATGATACATATTCTGTATTTTCAGTTTTTCCATACTTCTTGAGCCTTTTGTGGTTCTGAGTCAGTGGGAACATCAGTAACATACTAACCAGCAAGAGCGATATTCTGATTTCAAAGGGAATAATTTTAATGATTCACCATTTAGAATGTTTTTTTTTTTTTTTTTTTGCATGGCATTTTGGTAAAGTTTTGCCAAGCTAAAGAATTTATCTCTAAGTCCTGTTTTATTCAGAGTTTTGTTTGTTTTCTCTTTAAAACATGCATGGATTTGATTTTATCACTCAACTTTTCAGCATCTTTGGAGATAACAGTTGATTTTGGTCTCCTTTAATCTTTTAACATGGTGCTTGACAAGCATTTTTGTCATGCCTAGCTACTCTTGAATTCTTGGGATTAAACCCAACTCTTGGTTTTGCTCTATTGAGTTTTTTTTTTTCCCCTGCAGTTGCATCAATTATGATAACATTTTGTTAAGTAATATTTATATCCAAATTCTTGAGTTAAATTGGTCTATATGTTTCTTTATTTTACTCTTCTTGGTAAGTTTGGTTGTTTGATAATAGTCACTGCATAAAATGAGAAATGTTTCCTTTTTCCATATTTTGAAAACGTTTCTGTGATGTTGAAATAATTTTTTCAAAAATTTCTTTTAGAAACTGTGAGTCTGATATTTTCTTTTTAGTAATATTTAAAAACTGTTTAACAAGGTATTATTCTTAGTTTTACTTTATTTTTTGGGTCAGTTTTGGTTTGTTATAGTTGCCTGAAAATATACTTTCAAATTTGTGGGAAAAATTGTAACATTTCTTATCTGTTTAATCAGTGTTGTATTTTCAAATATTTTTCTTGTTTCCTTCCTACTAGCTATTTGTGCTTTCATCTTCATTTTTATTGATCTTTCATAGCAGAGTCTGAATTGTATTAGTTCTACTTGATAAGTTTAGTTTAAACTTTTATTAGGGTTAAAAACAAATTTATATAGTCTTCCTTGTGCATGAGTTTGCTGTGTCATTTGTTTTCCCAAAGTTTCTGTCATTTTTTTCAAATACAAACATTAAGGGCTGACCAGTTTCCTTCAAACACTATTTTAACTATATATTACGTGTATTTTTTTATTCAATATGATGAATTTGAAATTTTCCACTTTAATTTCTTTACTTCCATTTGAATAATTTAGAAGTATTTCTTTGTAATTTTAAATATGTATAAGATTTTAACTAAATTTTATTTTTAACTTTTAGCTTAACTACATTACCATAATTTCTTCTGGAATTCATTTTCCTTCTTCCTGAAGTGAAACCTATGAATATCCTTTTAGTGAAAGTTTCCTATTAGTGCACTCTCTCAGTTTTTTTAGTATATAAATGTTTTGACTATTGACCTTACCATAAAAAGTGGTTTTGCTGGTTATGTAATTCTAGGTTGGCATTTACTTCCTATACTTTGAAAATATTTTTCTTTCTCTTTTGTGAAATCTGATGTCAGTTTAATATAGTATTATGCTATTATGGCAATTTTCGCATAGCTTTTTGCATATGTAAGAGACTCAGTAAACATTTATTGAATAGCCATTGAGAAAAGGTAAGAAGGTAGTATAATCTGGTTATATTTTCCTATTGTCTTCTTGTATCTCCAAATTTTGATGTGTCAGCTATAAGATTTCATGTTCACTAATCACATTTCACTGTGATTAGTAGTATATATTGAAGATAGACTATTTCTCTGTGTAATAATTACTTTTTGAGTCTCATTATCAGAAATTCAGCTAGTACTAAAAGAAAAGACTGAAAAGATCCAGCCAATATATTTTAAAGCATGCTGAAGAAAACAAATTGTACAGAACTAAATATATATAAACCTAGAAAGAGAAGTAATATAATTATTACTTCCAGTTTCTAGTTTCAAACCACAAAAGTACACAGAAGTTTGCTTGAAGCTGCATAGTCTTCTAAATATAACTTACTGTTAACAATATTTAATTAAAATTTAGAATCTAAACCATAACAAGTCAGGGAATAGTATATAAATAGGGACCCTTTAAATAAGATTTTATTCTGAAACAAAAGTATTTTATAGTGCACAAAACATAGCTGAAACTAATCATTAGAGAAAGGAAGACATTTTAAATTTTGTCTACTTGAAATGTTTTGTAAAATATCGAATGAATGTGAAAGAAAAATTTTGTTTGGTTTGATTATAATGCTTTTGTGTACAAGACTAGGAAAATGAAAATTTAACTGCTACTTATTCTGTTTACTTCAGAAATCAAAGAGATTTTTTCAGTTTTTTCATTTCTCAATTGTAAATATCATTTAAATATTTCACTTTCTTCATATTTTAGTGGTATAGGCATAATGAATAAAGTTTAAAATGTGATCTAATTATCTTAAATTGGATCTCTTAACTGTAGTTTGCACTCCCCTTCCTCAGAACATTCAAACCACATCAGAAGGAAAATTTGATTTTTTTTTAAATGCTGGAAGATTAGCTATCACATGGTTGAATAGTTTCTTTTATTTTTCTAGTGGAAAATTTATTTCACAAAGTCTGAAATGCAAATGGTACATAAAAGGGGAAAGGATATAAAAGAAGATTTGAAAAGTTGAAGAAACATATCAAAATAATGCATGGCTATGGTTTAAAAGAATTAAATAGCAATGAAGGTGTGTAACAAAATACAAAAGTCCTCTATTGCATTTGTCTTTTCTACATCCTGATAGGAACCACTTCAACTGTTTCTTTCCTTTTGTTTTTAATTTCTGGGGTTACTCCAAAAGTTTCCAAATCAGATGCTTTTCTACATAAGAACTTAACCCCATTGCTCCATCTTCATTTCCTCCCATTATGACACCACTTTTTAATAATAGTCATTTAAAAAATAGCAAAAAAGATTATAATTTTTGTCTTGGATAAAAGTTTTTAGATGTTGAACATAGAAGTCTTATTTCTTGCTCCACCAACTGTAGACAGTACCTTGATCCTTAAACTTGTAAATTCAGGATATCTTAGTTTCTTTTATTTCTCTGTTCCTGTTTCTGTCTCTCATATTTGTCCTCCAAACATTTACTTTTGCAGTGTCAAGTGTCACAGTTGATAATATTGTGGTAGGGCATGCAAATTTTAATTTTCTTATCTACGGTAGTAGTAACAGAAGTGTTTGTAATCAAAAGCACTTTACATGGTTCCTGCTATGTATACTACTATTATTATATATATGGACATATTAAACGTATTTAATTATCAAGTTCATCTTGATTGCATAGGTAACAGTATAATCCCCATTTTATAGACATGAAAATTTAACTCATTTAGCAAGTGGTAGAGGTGAACAGGTTAATTTCTAAAAGCTGAAAACCAGCAGACATTGTTTACAGTTATGATTAGTTAAAATGTTTATTCACAACTAAGATGTGTACTGTTATTATCTTTGTTGTATAGCCATTTATTATTGTGGCTTCAAAATTGTTGCTTTTCTTTATTGCCTCCTTGTGGTGGTGGTAAATCTCTCACATGCCCTCTCTTTCCAAATACCTTCTACAGAGGCCCCAGAATCCTCCACTTTTCTTATACAGTGACTGCCCTGGCCCACTCATTTTGGAGGTGATCATTTGTTTGGCTTGAGCACTCCACATTTTTGTAATTTCAAAGTTTATGGTGTGGCAGATCTTCACATTGATTCATGATAACATGTAATTGTGAAACAAGATGTAGCTTACAGTTTTGTGATACTCTTGGAGATGTGTTACACGTCTTAGAGACATGTTATACCAGGGACATGATAGGAGAGGTTGATTTTCCAACAGCACGTAAGTTCTGTGAATGTAAATATTTTAATCTATCAACTTTAAAATATTAGGTAATAAAAGACTCAAAATTAAGCCATTTGAAATGAATACAGGAAGAGTATCTGACTTCAAAACAAGTTATTTGTCACCTACCAAAAAGTAGCATGTTGTACCCCCCTACTGGAACTAAATAGAACTTCATTTATATAGTTTGTCTAGAGGATGGGCATGTGCAATGTGGTTTTTTTAGTCAGTAAGCCCCTCTCCTTCTACCCATCCTTTTATTTCCAGCTCAGGTCATGTTGGTAAGATTGACAATTGGTTTTGAAACCAGTTGACCTTCTGAGAGTCCATAGAAGAATAATTGTTGAGAGTATGAACATTAGAGTCAGACATTGGGCTTTAATCTCAGCTCTACCTATATACATATATATAGGCAAACGCATACACACACACACACACGTCTTTGAGCACACGGATTTTTGTGTCTTAGCCTCTTCACTTGTGAAATAGGGAATAAGAGCTACTTGACAAGATTGTGTCATTAATAATTATAAAACTGCTGCATGACAGTCTGGACTAATAAGCATTGAGTGAATGCTTACCACTGCCACCACCACCCACCCATTGCCATCATCACCATCACCACCACCATTTCACAAGTAGTCCTTCCTTTATGTGGCCTTTCTTTCTTTACCCGATGCAACCTCTCTCCCACATTGCTACAAAATGAGCTTACTGAAGCTTCATGCTGACTTCCTCAAGTCTCGAATGGGCCTCCTATGCTTCCCCACGGTAGCTGCTCTTTGTCCATGTTATTAAGACCAATCTGTCTTAATAAAGACTTGGCAGAATTCATAGCCAGGCATGGCTTCAGGGTGCTTACTATTCTTGTCTAGATTCTCTCCTTGAATGATCAGCATCATCTTTTAATCCTCTTTCATGTTATTTGTTGGTTCTTGCTTAACTGTTACCATGTTTGCTGCATCTTTTATCATTTGTGCAAATTCCAGACTTAATATGTTATCTATCGGTGTAGTGACTATCTGTATTGGTGGATTGTTGTACAGATGCAGGCAAATTGAAAAATTTAAGGATATGACTTTCTATTTACTAAAATTCCCTACTACCTCTTCCTAGTTAGGTCTAGAAATGATTTTTATTATTTTCTCTCCTTAGCAATGGGGATATATTTTATAATTCCCTATAACTTCTTGATTGAATGTAACCCCTCAAAAACGGTACAACATTATTAAAAAGTGAAAACACATGAAACCTTCTAATTTTATTTCTTGCAACAGACTTTTCTTTTTCAAACTTATGTGTGTATAAATATCTTCTGTACTTTATGCACTGGCAATTTAGATTGTCATTGAATGCAACTCCTCCTCCCATTTCTAATTCTCAAGTGCCATTTCTCTTCCACTTGTACAGTTTTCTTTCAGTCCTATTCATTGACTGATAAATGTTAAATTTGGGATCTCGTTTCCTATATTTAACCTTGGTATTTAATAAGTTAATTTTTTTATTAGTCCTATCATTATTGTTGAAATACTTTCTGCTTCACAGTCTTATTGCCTTGTAATATTAATTTTTAATAAAACATTTATATAAAGTTAAATGATACTAAAAAAGCACATAAAAACCATCAGCAGTCCATTTTGCTCCACTCTTTCCCTGTGTGTATACACACACACACACACACACACACACACACACACACACACACAAAACCACTGTGAGCTGCTTAGCTGTTCCTTTTGTATTTGTCAACCTATTTTGAAATATTTATAAATTGCTACTTTCTCATTAATTTTCTTTCCTTAAAGGTGTATCGTGAGTTTAAATTCAAGAAATTTTAAATTGAATAAAATTTAAATTCAAGAAGCCATATCTCACTGAGTTATTTGAAAAATAGATTGTAGATTTTCGTTCTTTTTTTCTTTTTATCTTTTGCACCACTTCACTGATTTCTCTCCTCCCACCCACCCTGACTCTGGCAATCACCAATCTGTTCTCTGTTTAAGTCTCCTTTAAATTAAAATTAAGTTGAAAATGATCTCATTATAATTTGAACCTTAGATATGTATTAAGTCCTTTCTTTTTGAAGCATAACTGTTGGTAAAATTAGTTTCTTTTATTTTCTTCATTGTATTAGATCTAATAGCTAATAATAACTAATGTCTACTTTTATTAGAATATGATCAACCAGTGTAATCTATTTAAATATTTTAAAAACAGTATTTTGATGTTTTAGGATACTTTATGATACCTTATGAGTGACTTTTGTCAATGTTCTGTGGGTACATATACGAATTAAGTTTTATATGACGTAGAAAATTATATAATTATTGAATCAAGTTTGTGGGTTGTTTTAGTCAATTTCACTGTCTGTACTCATTTCATTTTATTATATCTGCCCATTTCTGAAAAGTATACTGATATGTCAGTGAAATATTTTCAAGTTTTTTTTCCTTTGGTACATTCAACACATTTTGCTTTATGTAACTTAGCTTTTACATTTTTTTATGGTGTTTGGTTCTCTTAATTTTGAATCACTTTGTGTGATTATTAATACTGCATTCATGTTTTTTTTTTGGGGGGGGGGGGGACTTAGTTGCTCTTTCTTGGTCCCATCCCTTTATTTCAAATTTTTCTCACTTAAAATTTGGTTTAAAATTTCTTAACAGTTTTTATATGATCTTTGTCTTCTTTAACCCAGATTTCCTTTTTATTCTATGAGTGAGACTTGATTTTATTTTTCTTTAGCTATTTCGCTGTGTGTTTTTTTATACTATTGTGATTATTGAAGTAACAGTGGTTTGAAACTGTGTATGTTTTAGAGTTACAGGTTTCTCTCTCTACAGATGCTTTTTTCCTATCACACCTACCGCCAAAGTCCCAATAATCCTCCACAATAGTCCATTGAACTCCTTTCCTCCTTTGCTCCCCACCCAACTGAATACCCTCCGTACTGTAGTCAAATTTCTAGGGTTTATTTTGATTACTTTTGTTTGTTCCATTTTTTTGTCACTTTATATTCCACATGAGTGAAATCATCCACTTATCCAATCTTAGGATAACCCCCTCCAATTCCATACAGGTTGTTACAAATAACAAGAGTTCATCTTATTTAATAGCTGAACAGTATGCCGGGTATGTGCGTGTGCATGTGTGTGTGTGTGTGTGTGTGTTTTCTTAATCCACTCAACTCTAGGCACTTGGGCTGTTTCCATTGCTTGGCTATTTTTATAAATAGTGCTGCAATGAACATAGGAGTGAATATATCCCTTCAAATTAGTGGGGTTTTTTTGTTTTGGTTTTTTGTATTCTTCAAATGGATACATAGGAGAAGGATTGCTGAATTGTATGGTCGATCTATTTTTTATGTGTTTAGAAACCTCCATACTATTTTCAAGTTGATACTCATTTCTCAGTTTTCCCTGGTCTATGTGGCAGTCCTTCTGTACTTTTCCATTTCATTATTGGCCACCTTCCATTTCAATTGCTCATAATTCCATTTTTTCCTACTTTAACGTGAAAAATGATACTAACATTTTCCTTCACCTTGATGCTTTAATTCTCTTCTCTAATGTTCTTAAATTTCTATGGAGATAATTTAATTTTTAGCTCTAGATATTTGTCTGTTAGACTTTTCTGTATCCAAGCACTTATATTGCATATAGTTTATTATCCTTTTAGATTTAATTCTATATAAAGGGAAAGTTATATTATGCTCCTGTTTCCTCTTTCCATAGTCCCACACATCATTTCTGATTCACTTATCGTTTGGTTAAAAACCCTTGTCAAATCCTTTCCTTAGAGGGGCAGTAGGTGATGTTCTCTTTAAATCCTTAAATCCTTAACTTTTGGCAAACATTTCTTTACATGGAACACCTGTGTCGGCTGTTTGGCTTACACTGCTTTTTCTCTCAGCAGTCTGGATGTTATAGTTCTTTGTTCTTGATTCCAGTGTTACAAGTGAGATGTTCTAATCTCGATTTGATTCTTGATAACTTGAATGTTTTTAATTTTAATCCTTAAAGTTGAGGAAGCTAGTGTGATATCCTTAAGCATATGTCTCTTACTCACTAGTCCTTTCTAGAGCCTAGTATGCCTATAGGGTCACAATTCAGTCTTCTCTCTATTTCATGGATTTTCCCCCATATTGCATTAATTATTTCTTGTATCTGTTCATTTCCTCCTTCCAAAGAGGCTTTTCTGGAATTCTTCCAGTGACTGGCATGTTAGTTAGGTTGCATTACTCTGTTCTTCAAGTCTCTTCTCTTTTCCCATTATGATTTTCATCTTTGTATTATTGTTTATGCTTTGAAATTTATTCTACTTGATCCTTCATGCTACCAATTAAAGTCTATTTTCTCTTTTAATTCATCTAATGAATTGTTAGCTTGAGGATTTTTAAAATTTGTAATTCTGCGTAAATATATATTCTAGTTTTCTTTCCTTAAATAGCCACGCTGTTTTTGATCTCAATATTTCATCTCTGTCCTTCAGAAGATCTATTAGGTCTGCTGTCTCCTACACTTAGATACTTCATTCGTATGTCTGTTGGGGTTCGGTTGAACTATTAGGAGATCTTAGGTTGTTGTGATCCTGTAAACAATGAAAGGCTCAGACATCCCAGCCTGCATTGTAGCAGCAGGCACATAGTCTATTTCAGGTGCCTTCCTTCTGATCTCCCTGCACTCCTTGGCTTTGGGAATAGAGAGGAGTCACCCTCCCATTGAGTGCCTCCTGACCACCTTTGGGGCCAGGGAGGCTGGCCACACTGGTGCAGTTATCTTTGTGTAAAACCTTCTGGGTCATGCTTAGAGCTCAGAACAGACCAAGGCCACACCTCCTCTCTTTCAAGCTGCTGGAATCCCAAGATCACATCCTTCAGTCCCCACTCACCATCCCCTGGAACCCACTAGTTCAAGACAGGTAAATGGGTTGAATTTGTTATTGAAGTGGGGGAAAGTAAGTCAAATTCAGGGCTGTTCCTCCCCACCCCAAATCCTGAATGTGTACACTTTATTCATAGCTTCAAATGGCATTTCATTCCTCTGTATCATTTGTCATTTGTTTAATGACATTGAAGAGACTTCTATTTTGAAAGCCTACCTTTGAACGTGGTTTCTCACCCTTTTATATGAATGACCTCTTAGACTACAGTTTCTAGGAAGTGGATTTTTAAGATGTACTTTGGACAAATAAACTCCTTTAGTAGAGTTTATTGGTTTTGAGTAACAAAAACTCTTCTTGGGAGACTTTATTTGTCCATATGCAAATCTCATTGAACAAGATGTGAATGATCTGAAAATTTTGTACAACACAGAAGCCAATTAAAGTAGGACAGAGTCTAAAAATAAAAACACTAGGTAGAGGGGAAAAATAGGTGCTGAGAATTAACTTTGGGTTATTACTATTGGGAAGAAGATATTGTGATAACGTGGAAATTGAAAACCACATACAATCAGAAAACCTTATTCTGGCCAATAGTTACAACCTCTTTCTTTCTTAAGCCATTACTAGAATGCTGACAAATGGTATTAAAAGAGATTATACATTAAAGGCCCCATTCTGTTCCAGAAAAGTCAAACAAGGAAGCATTCAGTAGAACCTGAATAGATGAAAGCAAATATTGTACCTTAGATTCACAGGTTGTAAAGTTACTGCAAATATATGTATATTTATGTTTAAACAGTCATTTGCCTTAAATATTTGAGAATTTAATTATGCACACATGCTCTGCTTAATATTGATATTCAGTTTGTCCTAATCAGCCTCAGGCAAAGAAAATTTGAATTATACAACATGTGTCAACTTCACATTGAATAGTAATTAGTCTGTGCTGCTTAGTGGCACTCAATGTTGAGGTTAATAGTTTTGAAAAACTTTAAAAAGCCAGTGACTTGATCCCTGATATATGTAGGATAGATAGAGAACCAGTGAAAGCTTTTACTTTGTGTTACTGACTACACAGAAAAACCTCTGTTTTACATTTATTACATACCTGAGTGTGGAGTCAGATGACATGCATTTGAACTTTGCCATTTATTGAAGATCCAGGCAAAGGAAAATGTAGCCCCTTTCTCTCACCTTTTTGTTATTCTCTGTCTAGAGAATAACTTCTAAACTCTGAATTGTGTTAGTTTAAAGAAAACTGTATGGTAAAGGAGAAGGAATGCGAATGACTGGGTCACTTGCTTGTACCAAGATTTGTTGGTCACTTGCTTGCATGTGAAAAGGTGACAGTAGGCATTAAATTCTTAGACCAATACAGGAAATAAAAAATTATAAAATTTCTGGAAGTTTGTGTTTAACTTTGTATCTGTGTAGTTAAAAGAAGAACTTAAACTTTCCATAAAACCAGAATCTTGTCATGTGATACTTTGGACACTGTGTTAAGAATTCTAGTTTATCCTACAAAAGGATTTTAAAAGTAAATCATGAAAATATGTCTATGGAAGTAGCCCTTTAATAACACACACACAAAATTATATAGTTCTGGAGATCCAAAGTGAGTTTTATGGGCCTATAAATCAAAGCATCAGAGGTCTGTGTTCCTTCTGGAGGAATTTGTTTCTAGAGAAGAATCTGTGTCCCTGCCTTTTCCGTTTTCCAGAGGCTGCCTACATTCTTTGATTTGTGATCTCTTACTCCTTAAAGGCACCCTGCTCCAACCTCTATTTGTGCCATCACTTCTCATCTTCTGGAAGTTGCCTCCCTTCTGAGGGTGCTGGAATGTTACTCTTTTTAATGCTTACCATTAGAGAACATGGTGGTAGGTTAAAAGGTATATTCATAAAAATTTGTGTAAAATATTTATTAATAAATGTGTTTACAACTTGAAAAAATATGTGTAATACTCTATGTAGGCTAAATATTAAATAGCAATGCTTGGATGTTCTAGAATCATAATTAGAAAACTGACTGTAAATTACCAAAATTCAGTGAGTCAACAAACCAATTAAAAAAAAACCCTCAAGGATATTAGATTTCAAAATGTTCTTCCTTAATTTAGTTTGTCCATTATACTTTACTTTAATTATTCATAGTATTGCTTAACATGCCAGGAAATGTCTTGTAATAGAATTTATAAAATAATGTAGTTTCAATAATATGAATACTATATTTAGCTGTCTCCTTTTAAATCTCAGATTAAAATGTTTTGTAAGGACTTATCTAGTTTGATGTATAAAAGCATGTCTTTGCTTAGCAACATTTTTCATTTTAGAATTTTGAAACCAAATGCTCACTTGAGAAAATGGAGTAATTGATGTGTTGTTTTTTTGTTGTTGAACAAATAAAACCCAAAACAATCTAAGAAGGAAAAAGTACATATCCCCACTAGAACAGTTATTTTTCATTTTGGATATTATTTCCAATTCTTATCCATACACATGGGCTTTTTCCTTTCCTTTTCTTTTTTTTTTTTTACATAGACCCAATAAGTAGATCATTCATTGTATTGACAAGCTTAGTCCCTGATTACTATTTATCCTGTATCATTCTAGATATTTAGGGTTACAGGGTTGGTTTATGCATCATTGACCTTAAGAGGGTGAGTTAAAAATGAAAAATAATAAGCTTAAAGTTATAAATTTTAGTTGGAAATTTGGACATTAATTTCTTCATTTACCTTTGCTTCTACCATGATTTTAGTATTGGTGTGGATTTTGGTATATCCAAGATCTACTTGTATATCTTATTCTTAGTAATAATGATAGTTTCACAGATATGGTTAGTAGGTCCTTAGACTTGTTCCTAATAGAAAGGTTATATATAGGTTTTTGTTCTAAGGTGTTTATAATGGTAAAATGAAATAAGCAGCTAATAACTCTTATGATTACATAGCAGTAATTGCTTAAGAGTTTTCAGTTCTGATAACTAGGCGATATCTTTGTTCTATTAAAGTTCTCCTGTTTTCCTTTGCTAGTGGATGGGTGACGTAGTCCTTAACTGATGACGTTTGGACAGCAAGTACTAATGTTTTTATAATAATATATTTTGTATTCAACTATTATTATTTTATATCCTTGTTCATTTTTTTTACACTATAGGATTTCCCCCCTCAGGTGTGTTCACCATAGTTCTTCCATCACCAAAACACCTATCATCCTCCACCATAATCCCATGTGCGCGCCACCATCTTCACC
This sequence comes from Scalopus aquaticus, assembly GCA_004024925.1. NCBI lineage: Eukaryota > Metazoa > Chordata > Mammalia > Eulipotyphla > Talpidae > Scalopus > Scalopus aquaticus. The sequence goes on along the minus strand of PVIJ01002226.1, from coordinate 10,809 downwards.
TCTTCTTCCTCACCCTCCCCTCCTGGATACTTCAGATCTATGGTCAGCTTTTAAGGGTTGGTTTTAAAGTTTGTCTTTGACTGATCCTGTTTGGTTTATCTATATTTCACATGTAAGTGAAACCATCTAATATTTATCTTTCTCTTTCCCTTTCTGGCTTATTTCACTTAGGGCTCTCCCTTCCAGCTCCATCCATATTGCCTCAAATTATATGAATTTATCTTTTCTAATCAATGAGTAGTATTCTATTGTATGTATCTACCATATCTTTTTGATCCACTCATCTGTTCTGGAGCATTTAGGTTGTTTCCATATCTTGGCTATTGTAAATTTTGCTGCTGTCATCATGGGAGGGTATGTTTTCTTTCAAATGATTTTATGTTCTTTGGGTAGATACCTAGGAATAGAATAGGTGGTCTGTATGGCAGATCCATTTTTAGTCTTTTGAGGACCCTCCACACTACTTTCCATGGGGTCTGGACAAGTTTGCACTCCCACCAACAGTATAAGTGTGCTTCTTTTCCTCCATACACTGGTGTTTTTTGTTTTTTGGTTTTTTTTTTAATCTTGATTTGGGCCTCCCTGATGGCACAAAGGGTTAAGTCTCAGCACTATGAAGCTGGCGGCAGCCATTGCAGCATGTGTTCGATTCCCGGCCAGGGAGCTAACCCACATGGCGCAGCAGACCTCTCCTGTCTCACCTACTGCTCCCCTCAGCAGTGTATTTCAGTCGATCTACCTGTTCTGCTCCCCACTCTGTCTCTGGTGAATCCTCACGCCCCGCACCTGACCTACACCCCAGCTCTTACATTCGTACATACATAAAATTAATCTTTCAAAAAAAATATAAATTCTCAATTTGAGAATTATTTTATTTCATTATTTTTAGTCTTGTGTTTCTTTATACTAGAAAACCTTTTACTATACAATATCTGGCCTTGGTATGTGACCCTGGGCTACTTTCTACCTGTTTCTCAATATTTGCTATAGATGAATGCTTCTGCCCAAATGTAATCTGTGTTTTGATCCTTCATTGTTTTGGTTCATCTAGTACCTGGTCTCCAGGGATCTGTTCATATTCTCTTTCTAGTTCATGCTTATCTTCCAGAACTTAATTCATGTGCTAATTCTCTATAAATTTCTGAATTCTTCTTCCCATGCTTCCAACAGAAGTAATTACTGTCCTTCTCTTTGTTGTCACAGAAGTTTATAGATGGGTCTTACAACAACTGTGAAGCATAGACACATCTTAGTTATTCAGAGCAGGCCATGTGTTACCCATCTTTGGATCTTCTAGGACAAGCATCTAGTGAACATTTGTTGAGTTGACATGTTTAGAACGCCATGCTTCTCATGATTAAGAAAGCAGCTCACCCCACTAAATTCCTTGATCAGAGTAGCCCTCACTCCCTGTTTCTCGCAAACCCACCTGTTATACTGTGGGTTTTGGTTTCTATTAAAATTAATTTGAGAGCAGGCAAGGCCATCATTTTGTATATGCTAAATATGTGAACCAACTTTGGATTCTCCGGTGCGATTGTAACTTGGGGATGTCATGTTTGTGTCACCTTCTGCAGGACCCCAATAGGAGCATTCATACCAGCAGCAGCAGCAGCAGCAGCAGCAGCAGTTGTAGCAGCAGCAGCAGCAGCAGCAGTAGCAGCAGCAGCAGCAGCAGCAGCAGTAGCAGCAGCAGCAGCAGCAGCAGCAGCAGTAGTAGCAGCAGCAGCAGTACCAGTTTTTCAAAGCCTCACAAATTAATGAAGGAGCACAAGGAAAAACCTTCTAAAGACTCCAGAGAATATAAAAGTGCCTTCAAAGAACCTTCCAGGGATCACAACAAATCTTCCAAAGAATCCTCTAAGAAACCCAAAGAAAACAAACCACTGAAAGAAGAAAAAATAGTTCCTAAGATGGCCTTCAAGGAACCGAAACCCATGTCAAAAGAGCCAAAACCAGACAGTAATTTACTCACTATCACCAGTGGACAGCAAGATAAGAAGGCTCCTAGTAAAAGGCCCCCCATTTCAGATTCTGAAGAACTCTCAGCCAAAAAAAGGAAAAAAAGTAGCTCAGAGGCTTTATTTAAAAGTTTTTCTAGTGCGCCACCACTGATACTCACTTGTTCTGCTGACAAAAAACAGATAAAAGATAAATCTCATGTCAAGATGGGAAAGGTCAAAATTGAAAGCGAGACCTTGGAGAAGAAGAAATCAACTTTACCGCCATTTGATGATATCGTGGATCCCAACGATTCTGACGTGGAGGAGAATGTGTCCTCCAAATCTGATGTGAGTAGTCTTGTTAGTTTCCCTCCTTTCCCTTAATTTATTTTCAGACTGTATTTCGGGCAGCTTCAGAATATAGGATGAGAGAAATAAATGACCACTGAACCATAAGATGGTGGTATGGAAGTAGATGTGGTCTAGAAATGAATTTCCTTGTCTAATGGCAAGAAGGAAATGAAATTATTAGGGAATCTGCAGATTTTTGAGCTCTGGTTTAAATCGTTAAAGGGAAGCTATATTCTGTAGTATAATAATGGGTCATTTGAATAGGAGCAAAACCTCTAGATACTCAATTGAGTTTAGTTACTTGTGATTTTCAGTGAGTATTGATTGAAGAAAGTGAAAAGAATGCAGTAAAACTTGAATGCATGGGAAAATTTAAAAGAGAAACTTAGAAAATATTAGGATGCAGCTATAGTGTTGCTTCTCTTGGTCAGTGGAGTCAAATAATTTGTTTACATAGATGGAAAGCTGGTGATGGTATATTTTCAAGTTTTATCGATTCAAGATTGATGTAACATGCCATACTATTCAAAATGTATAATTTGATAAATCTATCTATCTGTCTATCTATCATCTATCCATTATATGTGTGTGTGTATCTGTGAAACCAAATAGTAGAATCTTGAAAAGAATAACTTTTTTTCATTGTTTAGCCACCAGTTTGGAAGGAATGGGGTATTTGATCCTCATTTCGGGTTTTTTGTTGATGGGTAGGATTCTTTTTTGTTGGTGCCTAAAAAACGGTCTGATTCACTATACCCTCCTCAAAATGTTATTTGATATTGACATTTAAGTTTGTGATTACAGATTTCTCTGAGTTGTAAGGGATTTTCAGGTTATTTATTCTAACCTAGAAATGTAAGAAATTGTACATCTAGTGGCAGAGCTGTTAGCAATTCAAAAGATATTCAATTCTATTTCTGGAGAGTGAACATAATTTACTATAACATTATCACCTCCTCACTTTTTCTTTTTCTCCAACTTTGATTTCTTCAGTCCTGATTAATGCCAATAATCTTCCTTTGGCTTTTTGATATTTCTAGACTAGTCCAAGATGGCTGAAAATTATTCATAATTTTTCAATACTTCTCTTTTTTTGTCCCACATGGTTATCCCACAAATTTTCCTGGTTTAAATGAAGCGCCTTCTAGCAGATTCTCTGGTTTGCATTACTTTGTTCAGAGTAGAAAGCCTGTCAGGGTTAGGGCATGACATCAATACCAATCCCTAGTCATTCAGAGCCACACACTTCTTTACCCCCTACTCTCTATAACTAATAATTTTAACAGAAAATGATACTGGGAACAGAGTGACATGTAAAATATGGGAAGCTGGGTAATTTATTCCAGTATTTGATAAAGGTTTTCTAGTAATAGTTTGTGAAACGGTGATGAGAGCTAATAGGTTTGTTCCAATAACTTGAATATTTATTTTTCCACCTGTGTTTTTTAATCTCTCCTCTAAATGTGGGTGTTGCACAGAACTTTTTGTATGTTTAACTTTTCTTTTAAATCACCTGGGATGTTTATTGATGCTGTTGGGGTGTGATTCGTCTACCAAGGTTGAGTTTAGTAACTTTTTTTTTTCCACATTTTGACATGTTGCCATTGTTCTAGAACAGAGGTTTTCAAATTGTAGGCTATGGTTCACTGGTGAGCCTTAAAATCAGTTTAGCATGTCATCACCTGATATGACGGTATTTTAGAAAATCGGAGTACAGTGTAATTAGTATGGGTAAGTAATGGTTTGTGAAAATTTTATTTCAGAGGGTATGTGTACATCAGATCATGATCAGAATTTGAAAGGCACCGTTCTTGAATATTTGCTAATTTGTGAGACCAGTGGCATTCATAAAGTGTAATCGAATGTTCTTTTTACAGATGATATTCCTCTTTAAATAATTCTGAGTATTTCTTCTTTTTGCTTGCTTCTTACGCTCTCTCCCTTTGGATCTGGTTTGTAACAGACGAGGATTCCCTTATTACTGATAAGTGTCTAGGTGGGTAGCTAGATAATTCAGTCTGCAGGTCAAGCTATCAGGAGTCTGCACTCTGTAGTCACACAGCTCTTTGGTGTCCCAGCCTGGTTAGTGATCTTGGGTGAATGACTTGAGTCTGTATTTCTCTTTCCTTTCTTTGTAAAATGGACATCATAATGCAAACTGCTTCTTGAGATTATTGTGAAAATAGTCTGGGCAAAGCATTTAGCACACCCATCAAAAATGTTAGCCATAGTTATCTTACTTGGCTTCTGCAACCTTTATATTCTGTAGCTTTGAAAGGGATTTCTTTTATATTTAAAAATACTGTAGAATTCTAGAGCCCTTTTTCAAAAATGGAGATTATATGCTCTGAGGTGGGGAGAAGTCTTTGGGATAGATGTCCTGTTGTTCTGAATTTTGACACGAGGAGGTATATGGCCTTGATATTGATATGCGTATGTTGCATGATAACTGGAAAAATACAGTACAAAGAATCTAAGTTTTAAATAAAGTGAAGTCATTGTTTCCCAGGATCTTTTAGTTTTTTAACTAAATGTGATAAAGGATGAGAATATACCCAGGACTGCATTGACAGGCACTTAGTAGTTTTGTTGTTGTTGTGGCTACAGTTGTTATTATAAGAAAACTTCCTAAGAAATGATTTATATTTGGGTTACTATTAATAGACCCCAAAGACTAATTTTTAAATAGATTTTGCAGTTCCTGGACTATTTCTCATCTCTAAAAGAAGTCTAAGATGGTCACATGAAGGTCCATCAGTAAAATGTCCCTACAGAAAAATTCAGGGGAGAGTGGGGCTTGGAAGTTCTGTTTCATAGTGAGGAAGTGTTTAACAAATACAGAAACATTCTAAGGACATGTGTTTGTCATATACTTCATGTTAACATTCAGCATATTTTTTTGTTGAAGGTAATTCCTATTAGAGTAAAGTTGTTCCGAGTTGTAGGCCTCAAACAGAGATAGTTATTCCGAATACAAAGTGGGTTTATTTAGAAACACACAACAGAAGAAATGGCAGAGAATGCATTCAAAAGAAGACTCACTTGTTTTCCCCAAATGAAAGTTAACACCCACCCACCCCCAAATAACCTCCAAAGGGCAGCCCCCTCCGTTCTGTGGGAGGGGAAGCAGGAGCGTTTCTTGTGGGAGTTGCAAGATGTGGAGGGTCCTGTGGTTTGTCCATGACACTCTAGCCTCCCCAACTCATTTAAGTGGGGCTCTAAATATCAGTGCTCGCTGGGCTCCTCATTTTGCAGTTATAAGCCAAACAGACTATTTTTACTAGTGATTGACACTCACTAGCAGCTGAATAGAATGAGGCTGTGCACATATCAGTGTCAACCAAAAGTTGATTATTATGCTTTGTTTTACCCGTTTAAACTTTAATTGACAAGAAAAAAGAATCCAAATTTCTTTCGCCCCCCCCCTCCTTTAATTCCCTAGCTTTTGTTTTTTGTATTATTCTTTTTATAAAGAGAAGTTTAATAAATGGATCTTGTTCTGTGACTACCACCAAGTTTGGTTTTCATAGCAAGGAGGGGGATAAACAGAAAAAAAAATTGAAATAACCATTTATGAACCAATTTGGTTATGGCAGTAATTTTCATATTACTGTCATCACCTTTTTTTGGTATTGTTTTGTAGAGATTTCATGATAATTTAAAAATGAAGCAGTTAAAAGTTTTAATTATATTTCCTTGAAAGTGGGTAGATTTAGGGGGTTGGGGTGGGGGGAAATGGGCAGATTACATTTGGCAAAATGTCACATACTTCAACCTAAAGTGTGAGAAATGAGATTTTAATCATATCTTTGATAGTTTGGGTGTACCAAACGTTTTCTTGGATAAAATCTGCTGGAGAAAGATAAGATCCCGTCAAATGGTAGCATTTTCCCAAGGCAGCTGGTAGTTCAGCTACAGGAGAAATACTTCAAACCACCTTAGTAGAAGTTTCGTCCAAAGAAAAAAGGGATAAGGAGGAAAAAGAAACTTCCCTTCTTTTGTTGTGCCTCATTTCCTCCCACCCCACCCTGTTCCTTGAGCTGCTTAAACTGTCTGGCGCTGGCAGTAAATGTCCCGCTGTTGAGGCATTGGCCTTAGGTTTTTATGTGATGGAACGTTGTCACAGTCAGAGAAGAAGGTCTTTATTGTGTTTTCAAAGTGGCTTTTTAATGACTTGTAATTCCAGCACATGCAAGAGCTGTAAAATCTCTAAGTACAGCAACGAGCAGCTGGAGACACCATTCATTAAGGGCTGCCCTGGCTCTCCAGGGGCGGCTCTCATTCTGGACTCCTGTTCTCTGTAGTTTATAACTGGAGGTAAAAATACCTGAAGGGTTGCAATTCTTCCTCCGGTGGATTCAGCTCAGTGTGGAACCTTAATTGAAACAATTGGAAGAAAGTTAATTTGGGGGGGTGCCTGGAGATACGTCACCTGACCTTGTTTTCTGATGCTCTGTGTCTGCTTTTGTGTCAGAGGATCAGATGGAAGAGGGTACAGTGGAAGCAGTTGGCTGTTCCTCTATTCATCCATATACTTGACTTTTTCCAAAAATAGATTTGAAGTCGTTAAAGGAGACATTTTAAAAAGCAAACAAACCACAATGTTAGAGTGTCTTTCTTTCCCTTTTTCAGATATCACTGGAAGCCTATGTGTATGCTCCATTTTGAAGTTAAATAACTCCTTAGAAACCCTTACATGACCGAGGGTTGTGGACAGATGGGGGTCTCGATCCTTGTCATCAGTTGTCAGAACTCAGCATTGTCACTTACTAGTACTGAATTCTCTCTCAGTAAGCCCCAAGAGTCACCTTCAGGAGACTTAGTCAATGCATTACTGCTGTCTTCCTGTAGAGCCCATCATCTTTATTTAGCTTGTCCCAGCTGTCATCTTTAGACATAAGAGTCATAGATGGGACTCAGCTTTACCATAATAGGGGTGCCTTGTAGGGGCAGCTGAACTCCCCTTGAATGCTCTCCTGTGCCACTCACCCCTCCAAGGAGTTGATCTGTTTGAACTCATTTAACCATCAAAACAGCTCCCTGAAAGAGGCACTATTATTCCCATTTTTAGGTGGGGAAACTGAGGCTCAAGTTAAGACCCTTGCCCAATATTGCCATATTTAAAAGTGGTGGAGTTAGGATTTGATCCCACTTGGTAGGAAGGGTACTTGAGAGGACTTCTACAGTGAAACAAATCTTATTTTTCCATAAATCCTTGTTACAATTCTAGAGATGTGCTTTATGAAATTGATGTCGCTGATGTGAAAACCTTTGGTGTTATATTCTTGTTCCATTTGTAAATCATGCTTCTTTGCCTTTTGGTTTGTATTTTACCACCAGCCTTCAGGAGGTGACAGACAGGTTGTCTTCATGGATGGATCTGGCATTCAGCCAGAACTGAGGGAGATCAGCAAAATATCATTTTGACGCATATTTGTTATAACTAAAACAGACAATCATGGTTTTGGATTTCACATTTTTTATAACTATTTCCTCACTCCCAGCATTTTTGCCATTTGCTTTTGCATGGGAATTTATGTTTATCAAAGCTGAGCTGTAATATCAAGCTTTCCCAGAAGGTGCCACCAAATAACAAATGGTGTCCTCTGGTTTGAAGACTCCTTTTTGAATCTTCTTGTTACATTTTATAATTTCATTTTTATAATGTCTCTTAAGTTATTAAAAATGTGAGCTGTGCTTTCTTGGAATTAGGAGACAAGATAATGCCATGCTCTTGGTAGAGGATGGCTTTCTTTTGGTGTCTATGTAATTATTTCACCAAGTTTGAGAAATTGTTCTCAGTGGGTAATAATTTATGACTATAAACTTTCAAGGCAGGGCCAAGGTCCACAAAGAAAAATCACCCCTAAGAGGTTTCTTTAGGTCACTAAAGGTGACGGCACAGTGAGATGTTCCCAGATAAAGTCAAAGATCTTTCTATTAGTCAAGAGAAAATGGAAAAGCATTTACTCAAGTGTTTGGAGACAACAGACTTTAACCTTTGAATTCTGAAGACATAGAGGATGTGGGGTTGTGGGGGGTGGGTTGGACTAGGGACAAATATTCAGAGTCAGTGATGCAGATTAAAGGAATGGCTTTGCCTTTTGGGGGGGGGGAAATGTTTGTGTGGGGCTCTCAGATGTTATCTTAAGTAAATATATAAGGGGATCACAGGGATGCCCTGGTTTGATATCTCAAGTGGTTAGAATCATAATACTTTTTTTTAAATTAAATTGTTGACCTTTGCTTTATTATGTGACTTCTTGTTTTTCTTTTTAATATGATAAAACCATCATGTCACCTTGACCAATTAAAAACATTTTTCCTTTCCACATGATCGTTTGTAATGTTCTTAGGTTACTTTAGTGCTTTCAATAAATTTGAAAATATTAGCATGGTAGGTCCTCCTGCACACCCCATTAAGTGATGCTGAATTAGGATTTAGGCTGAGTTTTGAAGGCAGGCAGGCATGAATTCTTGGCGATGAGGGGTCAGGTGGGCAGGAGAAGTTATCTTTATTGGAGCAAACAGTTTGAATAAAAAGAACTGATGGCAATTATAGACAAGCTTGTGTTGTCTGTGTTGAAAATGAAGAGCCATTTTAAATGAATCCCTGCAGTTAGTTTATCAAACTGATTTCAGGAATGCAGGAAGCCTTATTGAAATCTACACCATGCTGGGTATGTGGTGGGCACCATCACCCTGTAGTCTCTTATTTAGTCCATACGATGTGTCCAAGAGCATTTGTTCTCACCTTTCAGTGAGAGTCTGAATTTGAATCTAGGTCTGACTAGTGCCAAACCCCATGCTTTTTGGTACTGTACCACTGAGTAAACCTTGTTGAGAAAGAAATCACATCACATTAAAGCCACTGTGGTACTGATTAAACCTCTTTGAGGAAAAAAATCTAATTATCATAGTTAAACTTCCCACAGCTGGCTTCCTCCGACTCTGGTCTCATGGTACCACAATTAGTCATGGGGAGAAGGGGAAATGAGAAATGAGATGTGGCCACAATACGTGGATACTTGGCTATGAATAACGGGTGCAGGAGACCTGGGCTTGATTTCCCAAGTGCTGATCAACTCAGGTTTCATATGCCCAGGTAGTGTCTTGGTAGAAGCTGAATGCAAGAGAAAATAAAAAGCTATGGTTCCTTAGAGTATATCTGAGGGCACTTGGTCATCTACATACTGTCTTCTTAGGTTCTTTCCTGTGCCTACCAGGGACAGAGATGATGACCAGTGTTCCTGAGAGGGCTCCCACCCAGTGTATTCCACTATCTAAGGCTGTACTCATGAAGATTGAAGGAAGGAGGTCATAGCCATCCCTACTTAATAAAGTTTATCTTCCTGGGCTCAGGAGGGGTGGTCTAAGATCAGATGCTGGAAATCAAAAGACCAACTCATGAGCTTAGCTCATTAGTTGTGAATTGTAAAATGTGGATTATTTATAAGATTGATTTATTTATGCATACAAGCTGGGGTACAGGCCAGAGGCGGGGGCGGCGAGAGGGTTCACCAGAGACAGAGCAGGGAGAAGAACAGGCAGATTGTCGGAAATACACTGCTGAGGGGAGCAGTGGGCTAGGCAGGAGAGGTCTGCCACGCCATGTGGGAATCTCCCCGGCTGGGTGTCGCATCCACTGCCAACTGCTCCACAGCCCTGCACTTAACCACTGCACCACCAGGGAGGCCCTAAAATGTGGAATTTAATTCCTGCCTCATAAGATTATAGATCTGAACTATCACTAAGGTATTGTTCAAACAAAAGTATTAATTATGACATAGACACTTAGCTTTTTGTTAGTGATTTATGAATTGTTTTCCTAGGAAGATCTGATGTTGGTAGGTGTTCTTGTTCTTATAAAGATGGAGAGGCAAGCTGCAGTCTAGGAATTTGGTGATTTATAATTCACAGCCACAGTATTTTTTCTTCCTGCACATAATTAAAAGACATCATTTTCCATTTGGCCTAACCTTAGATTGTATTGGGAATCAACGAAGACCACTGGAGTTTAAAATGTCTAGTAACTGACAAATTCTACTCAAGGTGACTTCACATATTTTCATTATCATAAAGGGTTCCCTGTTGTTTCAAGTCTCTTCCTCTTCCTCTTTATTTTCCAGGACTGTTTTAAATAAAGGTGAATATCAAACTGTTGCAGATCTCATGATAGTTCATCTGATGATATTAGATCAGAGTCAGGCAGGCCCAGCGTGCTCATTCTTGCTTATCCAGCTTGTGTTCATTGTGCAGCAACTTCTGGAGACTTGCAGCAAGCCCCTTCCCTCTTTTAAAGACAAATCATGCATAGTTCTCTTTGTTTTTGTTTTTGTTTTTTGGTGTAAAACCAATGATTCTCATAGTTTATTCTAAAAATCTGAAGGTTTGAAGGAAAGAGGTGCTGCATTCCCTGTTGCCTTTTTCTTTATCCTCATCATTTTAATAGTTATGTTCTCATTCACTCCTCTCTCCCTCCCTCCTTCCCCCTCCCCTGCTCTCCCCTCCCCTC
>PVIJ01002225.1:64736-167617 GCA_004024925.1 Scalopus aquaticus | reverse complement strand
GGGGGGAGGGAAGGAAAAGCACTCAAAATGGAATAGAAAAGAACACAAGGGACCATGGAGATGGATCACAGGTAAATTGGTGGTGGGCTACCCAAGGGGAATACAAAATGTAAAAGACATAAATAACAATAAAAATATATATTAAAAAAAAAGAATGTGTGTTCATTTCTGCTTATTTAGTGTTAGTTAATCCAATTCCTATTTTCACATATTTTAGGAAATTTCTCCTTTATCGTCATTATTTTAAAATGATGATTAAAAGGAAGAAAATGCCTGGAATGTTTTCAGTAATGATTTACAACACACTATAGTCCTAAGTAAAACCTTATTACATAATTTTTAAAAACTGAATTACTATGAACATGCTTGCCAGATCCTGGTGCATTGTCATAAATATTTCCTAAAGATAAATTTCCAGAGGTGGATTTGCTGGTTTGAAGAGGGAAAGCCTATACCTCATCCCCGCTGTTGAGCAAGTAGCAGCACAGGGCAGAACGCAGACTCATTACCTATTCGAGCAAATGGATAAAGGACCTTGGAGCCTTAGGAAGGCCTTTAATGCTGAAGCAGCAGGCAAGGTATAGACAGACCAGGGGGCAGGCAGGCAGGGAAGCTAGCATCAGGAAGACAGGGGCACCGGGAGGCAGGCAGCAACCAAGCCCCTGAGCCCCCGAACCCCAGATCTCTTTTCTCTCTCTCTCTCTCTCTCTCTCTCTCTCTCTCTCAGCATCTGTACCTACAGGTATTTGTGCCAGGTGCTCTGGCTTCCTGGCCCAGGTGTCCACAGGAGCCCTCCCTCAACAACACTTCCCACATGTGGGCAACAAAACCTGGGAGGTCGCCACCTGCAGCCGTATTGACTAGTGGCAGAAGGCAAAACAAAAGCCTGGCTTACTCCATTTTCCCTATACCCACCTTTGCTACCACTGGACAAAAAATAAGAGGAAGGATCTGCCAACGCCACTGTTGTATTAGTGATTTGTGAATATTTCTGAAAATAGCTACAGGTTGCTTTTCTCTCTCCTGTGAATAATGAGCTCTTGACATTTGCCTCTGGGCCCTTCCAGGCCCCTCAAAGTGGACACCTCAGGATAATACAAAGGAAACCAGGTTGTCTCTGTCCTGAATGGTTTGCAAGAGTCAGGAGAAAAGTTTTCCCGTTCTCATGAGTCCCTCCACCCCAGCTCAGCTCCTACCTGCTACCGGAAGTTAATAAAGGCAGAGAAGTTTGGGTCTGATCCAGTGAAAAAGTGAAAAAGTGCCTAGTATTTTAGCCTCTAGCTCTAGGACTCCAAAAGCACTCCACCCAAAGACAAGTCTACTCAAAGGGCAGACCCTACTCAGCATCTGCTGGTTCCTCCTCTGCCTTGCCTGTCAGAGTTCAGCATCAGCTCCCACATGTGCCCACCAATCCTTGACATCCTCATTCCTTTTGCCCTATTATTTCCAGATACTAGAAGACTGAGTCTGAAGGTGTGTGTGTGTGTGTGTGTGTGTGTGTGTGTGTGTGTGTGTGTGTGGTAGAGAGAGGGGAGGACAGTTCAGCAGATGTTCGCTGAGTGAGCCTGCAGGGACCTGTGCCCAGTGCTATTAGAGACACAGTCTAAAAAAGAGAAGACATGGTCCTTACCTGCAAGGAATTGACAGTCGAGCACAGGAAATGACCCATATTCAGACAGTGGATAATAATGGACAAATGGCCATAAATCCTCAGAGCAGAGATGATGTGTGGAGGGTATCCAGGTTCCAGTCTGGAGAGCTGAGCAGAACTTCCTGAAGGAAGTAGAATTTAAGCTCAGTGGAAACAGAAAGTCAATCTAGGAAGAAACAATTCAAGGAAAGGCACAGAGATGGTAAAGTGCATTCAGGTGCTGCTGAGTCCTGTTGGGGGAAGGGGGTTAACTGGCTAGGGAGGGGGATAGAAGATAAAGTGGGGCAGGACAGCTGAGGCCAAGCACCTGAGGCCAGAATGCTTGGCCAACAAGAGGGGAGTTTTATCAACATCATTTGAGCAAAGGAAACAGTCAGATGTGATTGCTATAAATGGCCCACAACTGTGTTTAATCAGAGATTAGATAGCTAACCAAGAAAGATGTAAATTGTCTATTGTCCCTGAAAAAATAACACTAATCCTTTCCATTGATGTGGACAGACTTCTGTTTGTCTATGTATCATGCCGCACAATAATGGCTATGCAAATGATCCCACATGTGTCATTTTAATGTGGAGATGTTATTCACTTCCAACCCAGAAAGCTTCACATGTGCTGTGTCTTCCTGGTTTATTGGTGTGGATCACTCTGTGAGCTGGCCTCCTCCAAGATTTCCAAGCAGATCTTCAAATGTGTCCGGGAGCTTCTGACTCCATTTCTACGCCCTGGTCTCACCCCCACAGGTGAGTCAAGCCGAAGACCCTCTCTTTGCTCCTCTCCTGATCTCCTAAGTTCCTCTCCCTGCCCACAAAGGATGTGTATTGTCTTCCTGTGCGATGGGAAACTGCCCTAATATGGTAACCATCCCTAATTACCTCCTCCATGGTTCACATGTATAAACTCTATTCTCCAGTCTTCCAGCATTGGGTCCCACAGAACTCACAAATTCTACTTTTGTCAAGGATATCAGGTCTGCACAAAAATCTTACAAATGAAAATCACAACTGTTGTCTCTAAAGTGCACTTTGAGATGATAGATGTCAGAAGCTGATTTGGTCTCCTCAGCCGGAACTCCTTGGCAGAACTCCTTGTCATCAAGAATTGAACTTGAAGAACTGAATCCAAAGAGAGATCTGGCCTCTGAAGAGGTCATCTCTAAGCCTTGGGGACACCCTGCCTGCTAAGGGTGTTCTTGTTTACCTGTGGACTTTGGGCCACACTGGAAAGTCCAACAATATGAGTCATGGGGGCGGGGGGAAGGCACATATGTCACATCACATTAACCTCTAGAGGAGCTGGAACCTTGAGGTCAGCCACATGCCAGCTGACCACAAACCCCAATAAAAACACTGGACACCAAGGCTCTGTGAGCTTCCTTGGATCACAGTACTCCATCCCTATTCTCACATATCCTTGCCAAGACAGATGCTGTCCAAGATGCTGGGAGAGAACAAGTGGAAGATCTGTGCTTAGAGAATTTCTAGGTCTGCTCCAAGTGTCTCTTCCCTTGCTTGATCTTAATATGTCTCCTTTCCCTTTAATAAACCATACTAGGATCATAACAGCTGTCAGATTCACTAAGAGAAACTGTAGTGACACCAAGAAGATGTTTCAGGAACAGCTGTAAATCTTACTAGCTGTTGGGGAATATGAGGAGAGGGAAAATAATATTTAATTAAGGAGTTGACCCAATTATTCATCAGAGAAAAAATAAATGTATGGCACAATATAAATAAATATATTTTAGCCATAAAAGTTTGGACTACATAAAAAAAAAAAACTAAAGTTCACAAGAATTAGAAAATCAGTAATTCTTAAAATTCAGAAATAGTGTACCCTAAAAGAGCAAGAAGTAAAATTGCAGTGATCAATACCAGATTGGTCAAATGTGCTCCAGAAAGTAGTTTGCTCTTTCAGTTAACAGCAAATATTTATTGAGCATGTACAATATACCAGACAGTCCTGGAAAGACGTGCAAGGATATGGCTGGCATGGTCCTTTTTTTTTTTTTTCTTTCTCCATAGGAGTTCACAGCTATTCAAGAGGAAACAGAAAAAATTCAGTGGTTAAAGAGTTTTCCCCCCTAAAAACACTTCAGACACCAAACGTAAGGGATTTTCTACACCAATAGCCAATTCTTTAACACTGGATGGATAGCCTATAATTCAATCCATTTCTGACACTACCCACCTAGAGATAGCATCAGATTCCATGGGCTTCTGGGCTTGGTCCCACAAAACTGCTCCCACTTAAAATTCAGTCACAAGTATCATGTCCCCAAGTTACCTACATCTCTGATCAGCTTGGTTACAACGTCAAAGGTTCCAAAACCGCCTCCTCAGATTTGATATCCTAGTCATTAATTAATTAATTAATTCCTAGTCGTTAATGTTGGATCAAAAGGAATCAGCATTTGAAATTTTGTTAGTTATCAGCAAATTCCACATCCCCTCCTTCACCATCACCCCCCAGATAATAAAGACTGTGGCAGCTTATACTGCTGCCTGAAAAAACTGGGGTTTTCATGGAAGGAAGAAGAGAAGACTTCAGGGCTCCTCTGGGGCCACCCTATCTTCTTAATGCCTCAGGTGGTACAGGAATCTCCCACATCTTGAAAGTTCACAGAAGCCACTTTACTTTGATGAAAGATCTACCTTAGTACCCTTTTCACTAACCAAGAGAAGTATGAATTTTTGCTTTTATGACACAAGATGGAAAGCAAAACTTGCATTTCAGTGTTTGTTTTTAAGCAGCGGTTCTAGGGACAGTGTATAACCCAGGCAGGGAGAGTAACCCTGCCAATCCCCCCCACCCCCAGGATTTACATTATGCAGGCTGGCATTTATTATAGCATTCCTGAGTTTGTTATATTTCCATGTTACTTTGGGTTTTATTTGTTATTTGATGTGGTTTGGTAGGTTATTTTGGGGTCTGGGAATGCTCAATTTTTTTCCATCTAAATTATTGGTAACTGGGCCTCCCTGGTGGCGCAGCGGTTGGGCGCTGCGCTGTGGAGCTGTCGGCAGCGGTGACGCGAGTTCAACGCTGGGCCAGGGAGAATCCCACATGGCGCGGCAGACCTCTCCTGCCTCACCCACTGCTCCCCTCAGCAGTGTATTTCTGATCTGCCTGTTCTGCTCCCCGCTCTGTCTCTGGTGAACCCTCTCGCCGCCCCACACCTCTGGCCTGTACCCCAGCTTGTATGTATAAATAAAAAAAAAAAATCTTAAAAAAAAAAAAATAAAAAATAAATTATTGGTAACTTGTTCTTCACTTTAGACCATTTCAACTGAGAAAAGATTTCACAGCAATACTCTTTGGATAGCACGGGAAACATGTATAAAGTTATTTTTGTAAAATTTACTGAAACTGAACTTGTTTTATGCGTTTTAAAGAATATAAACCAGAATGCTCTCAATTACCACTAAAGAAATGCAAACAAAAGAAAAATTCAATTTTTAAGTGTCTATTCATTTAAAAACAATAACGAAATCATGACATGCTAATATATTTTATGAAAAATAGCTTTTTCAAAACAAAAAAAATCAAGAAAAAGAGACATTGTTTTATATTTTTACAAATTAATGTCTGGCTTAATAGAAGACAAATGGGTTCTAATCTCTTTCTGCATTCAACATGTTGCTGTGTTTGTTGAGGTAAATGAAAAAGCCTAAACTCACACAGATATGTAAAGAGAAAAAAAGGAATATTTTAATAGATTTTTCCAATAATTGTGGATACCCTTCCCTGATACTATGCTAAAACTCGAAAAGTGATATATTCTTAAGGATTGACTGATGGTGAATCTGAAATCAACTCACTGAACTTTTCATACTCTATCATGTTAAAATCCACTAATCTAATTTGAGTTTTGAATGGGTCTTTTACCCAGTTATGATACTGGGACATCATCGGCTGGTATAGACAGTAAGACTTTGGTTTACTAAGCTATGCAGACCTTCTAAATGTTGACATGTTTCATTATACTATATCAAAAATATTACACTAATTTATGTCATTAGCATTCTCATAATAAAAATCTTTAAGGATAAGGAAGTTGTCAAGATGATAGTGGCAAATACAAATTTTTTGAAACTCTAAGTTTTGAGATTCTAATTTTATCATTGACAATAAATATTATTTTTCTTGAAGTAACAGACTCACTTTGCTCAATTTCAAGAATATATTAACCAAATACTCAAGTATGAATAGTCATACTTGTGAGACAATGTTTTTTCTAGTAAAAATGGTGTTCCGTGGGGGAAAAAAATGGCTAATTTAGCTTGCCACTCAAACAATAGCAAAAAGGCTTTTATTTGAATCATCACACTTTGGTTTGCAACAGAAGTATTTTATGCAGAATATTTAAAATATGTGTGTTTACCCATATGTGTTTTGCAGCATTGTTTACAATAGCTAAAATATGGAAACAACCCAGATGCCCAAAAATAGATAACTGGATCAAGAAGATGTGGCATATATACATAATGGAATACTATTCAGCATTCAAAAAAGATAAACATATGCAATTCGCAGCAATATGGATGGAGCTAGAACGGATCATGCTCAGCGAAATAAGCCAGAAAGAAAGAGAAAAATACCGAATGGTTTCACTTATAACAGAAATATAGGGGAACCAAACAAGAAAGAGACACCCGGAGAGTGTCCTCTGGGGAGGGGGAGGATAAGGGCTCAAAATGGGGTAGAAAACAGCACAAGGGACTATGGTGATGGGTCACGGGTGAATCAGTGGTGGGTAACCTATGGGGAATATACAATAATGTAAAGAATATGAATTAATAATTTAAAAATGTGTGTTTAAGTGTTGCAATGTAATTAAATTGAGTTTTTACCAATTCATCAGGTAATTGTTAGGTGCAGATGGCTTTTTTTTTTTTTTTTTGGTAAGTCTTTTTGTAATCACATTATTTGATATCACTGCCATAATTCATGCTAAAGTATCAGGAATTTTACCCACAATTGATTTTATACCACTGATGATTGTGAAAAGTTAACACAGTGGAAAAGGCAAATAAGAGATGATGATGATATTGATGATGATGAAGATAATTTTGCCCATGCAGACTCCATAAAGTGATCTCAAGATTCACAGGGGTATGAGGAACATACTTGGAAAATTTCTGCTCTATGCAAATCATTTTGCCTTGTTATTGATTGGTGCAATTCCAGAAATGAGATATGGGGAGAAATCACTGGGGTAGGGGGGATTCTGAAAAATTATCCTTGATCTAAAAAGGGGTGTCCAGGGCCTCCCTGGTGGCCAAGGGGTTAAGTCTCAGTGCTACCACAGCAAAGGCCTGAGTTAAATCCCTGACCAGAGAGCTGACACACAGGGCGCAGCAGACCTCTCCTGTCTTGCCCATTGCTCCCCCTACCAGTGTATTTCAGTAGATCTGCCTGTTCTGCTCCCCACTCTGTCTCTGGTGAATCGTCTCACCCCCAAACCTCTGGCCTACACCCCAGTTCTTGTATGCAAAAATGAATAAAATCTTTTTTTTTTTTTAAAAAAAAGAAGCACCAGAAATTATCAAATAAATAAGTTTAAAGATTTTAAAAAATAAATTTAAAAAACAGCAAAGGAACTATGGTGATGGTTCATGGGTGAATTGGTGGTGAGAATTTTATGGGGAATCACCTGAGAGGAAAAAGCATACAAGCATGCATTGTACAAAATTGAAAAAAGATGAAATATATATATACATGTAATATATATATATAACATCTTTTTCATTTTATATATATATAACATCTTTTTTCATTTTATTCTATGTGTGTGTGTGTATGTGTGTGTATTTAATTTATTCTATGTGTGTGTGTATGTGTGTGTGTATATATATATATATATACACACACACATACACACACACATAGAATAAATTAAATACAAAGGGTTGTCAAGACTAGAAGAGACATTGGTATAACCATGTTCATTGCAACATTATTCATAATAGCTAACAGGTGAAAAAAAATGCCCATCAATGGATGAACAGATAAACAAAATGTGATATATACACACAATAATATATTATTTAGCTTTGAGGACACTATGCTAACTCAAATAAGCCAGACACAAAAACAATACTATGTGATTTTACTTTTACAAAGTATCTAGAGTAGTCACATTCATAGAGTCAAAAAGTAGTTGCAAGGAGTTCAGGGGTTTGGAATTGCAAGATGAATAAATTCTGGGGATTAGTTACACAATAATGTGAACTGGACACTACTGAACTATACACCTAAAAAGAGTTAAAATGGTACATTTTATGTTATACGTATTTTACTGCAATTAAAATTTTCTTAAATTTTAAGAGTCTCAAGAATTGGGGACAGATTTTTTTTTTAAAAGATTTATTTATACATACAAGCTGGGGTACAGGCCAGAGGTGTGGGGGAGTGAGAGGGTTCAACAGAGAGAGAGTGGGGCGCAGAACAGGCAGATCAGAAATACACTGCTGAGGGGAGCAGCAGGTGAGGCAGGAGAGGTCTGCCGCACCATGTGGGATTCTCCCCGGCCAGGTGTCAAACTAGCATCGCACGCTGCCAACAGTTCCACAGCACAGCGCTCAACCACTGCGCCACCAGGGAGGCCCTGGGGACAGATTTCTAATCTAGCTTTTTATTGATGATTTGTTGAGAAGTAAGTCTTACTGTAATCGTGAGAGGTCAAACTTTGTGATGAAAAAAGGATAAAATAATGGAGGAGCCTGAATCCTTGATAACATGATTGAGACCCTAAAGTTACCAATCTTGCAGGCATGACAAATTTTTCTTTTTGTTTAAGAAATATTCAGTTGGGGCCTCCCTGGTGGCGCAACGGTTAAGCGCTGTGCTGTGGAGCTGTCCACAGAAGCGATGCGAGTTCGACGCCCGGCCGGGGAGAATCCCACATGGTGCGGCAGACCTCTCCTGCCTCTCCCGCTGCTCCCCTCAGCAGTGTATTTCTGATCTGCCTGTTCTGCTCCCCGCTCTGTCCCTGGTGAACCCTCTCGCTGCCCCACACCTCTGGCCTGTACCCCAGCTTGTATGTATAAATAAAGAAAATCTTTTAAAAAATAAATAAATAAATAAAGTTTAAAAAAAAAAAAGAAAGAAAAGAAATATTCAGTTGGTTCTTCTTTTACTTGTAGCTTTCTCACTGGTGCTAAGAGGAAAACACCAGAAAGGCACACCATGAGGTTGGCTGTTCCTCTGCCTTCACTCAGAGGGCAACTTGGGAAATCATTTCATTTTTCCTCTGCTGGTCAGTAGAAGTTGGCTTAGATGATAACAATGGGCCCTTCCTATGGCTTTTAACAGATTTGCTATTATATATGCTGGAGATTGGGTGTATCATAAAATTTGCTTATCCAAGTTGGCATTATGACTAAGTCAATATTGGTATGTATTCCTTTTAGCTATAGACGGGTTCTCTTCTTGCCATGACTTTTCTTGAAACCACTCTGAGAATTAATCATTTTTAGGAAACTTGACAAGTGTCATGTCTCTGACATGACACTTCATGGCAGAGTGTAAGTTATGTTATTAAGAGAGTTGGTATATGGGCAGTGTGATGAAAGCCTCTTCTCCATAAGAAACCTGAGAATTTGTGCAAGTTTACAGCCTTTATCGACCTACTGAGAAGGCCTCAGACCTAAAATGTTGAGGTCTATAATAAGTAAAATGCTAAAGACATGTCTAGGTAGGTCTGAGTATGGGCTAGACAACACTAACATAGTTAAAGGATGTTTAGAGCTGAGATCTGAAAATAAGTAGGAATTAACTAGGTGAAGAAGGATGCTTGGCTATTAGTGCGCTGCCCATCCCATGTCCCACATTCTGGGGCAGTACAATGGCTTCTGACTGCTAACACCTGTAGCACCCACCCAAGTGTTTTTTCTGGCCATAAGGTAGTTTCAGCTTATGTACATAGAAAACTGACACCTCAAAGTTATCCTCAACTAATGGTCAAAAGGAATTTGTGTGCAAATATCTCAACTTCCTCAGCCCTCCAATTGGACAACCCTGAGGCATGTTCTACACCATCTTCTGGAAGTTCCCTGTGAATCTGACCCTCACCCGCCCTCACCGGGATCCTTCTCCAAATTGTATTCAGTGTTGGATTCCTTTCTTTCCCAACTCATCTCACTTGCCCCACTCCTTTACCAGCAATTTCTGGATCACCTCTCATATAAACTATACAAACTCAAGTCCCAGTCTCAGTGTCTGTTTTCAGAGCGAACCCAACCTATGGCTAGAGGATAGGGGTAGTGGTGGAGAGAGCACTGCAAGCTGGAGAGAAAGCCAGTACAGCAAACTAGTGGCAGGAAGGAACATGGAGAGTTCCAGGGACTGAAAGATGTTTACTGTCACTGGAGTGGGGAAAAATGAGGAAAACTGGAGAGATGTGTTTGGAGATAAAGGAGGGGTGAGATAATAAAGGAGGGAAGGGAGGCAGATTCTGTAGGCCATGTAAATAAGTTTTTGCCTTTATCCTCAGCAAGGTAAAAAGCTTTTAAAGGTTTTTATGATGAAGAGTGATGTGATTTCATTTGCTTTTGAGACAGTGGTTCTTGTTTCAATGGAAAGAAAAAAATGGGAGAAGACTAGGATAGTTATATTTAGAGTGGTTACAAGTAGATCACTGTGGTCCAGGATGATAAGATGGGCACTTATACTGGAGTTGTTGATAGAGGTGGGGTTAAAGTGATGAATTTGGAGGATACTTAAGAGGCAAGACTGTAGGACTTAGATATGGATTGAATCTGAGAGAGGAAAGGAAAAATAACAGGATAGTGCCTAGATTCTGGCTTTTGTGTTGGAAAGTTAATATATTTTAAGCATGGAAGACATGCTAGAAATATTCATTAAAGACTGTGTGTCATAAGGCAAAGTATGCATAACTACTGCTAGGCTATTTGGTACTCTGAGGCTAAACCTCCATAAGCAGGTGTCAGCCTATTATTCTACTTTTACACATTAAACTCATGTGCAAGACAGGAACTGTCAGGATAGGAAAACCTGAGGAACAAAATGTAACAGCAGCTAAAAAGTAAAAGTACAAACATCATCTTATTTTAACACTAAACTGTAGTGCCCCCCCTCCAGCTTACATAACGGTGGTGGAGGGAGGATGTCACACATGGAATCAAAACATGAGATGGAAGCAGTGTGGCAGGCACAGGCCTGGGTCAATCAGATGTCTTTGCCTCAAGCCAGGATGATGCCACCGAGTTCAACATTGTGCACTGGCCTTGTAAACCGGCCCCAAGTTATGGGAAAGCCGGAAAGGCAGGGCACGAAATGACAGTCTGTGAAAGCCAGCCTATGAGAGGAGGAGAAAGAAATTAAGTCAGCTCTCTTACTTTACACTTTTATTTGAGCCCAAGCCAATGAGAAGATAAAGGGAAGAATGGAAGAGACAGGAGTCATGACATTTAAGTGATGGTGGAGAACTTAGAGATCAGCTAGTCCAGGATTTCTAAGCCTCAGCACTGTGAGAGGCCTGTCCTGTGCATCGGAGGTCAGAATACTGACCCCCTCTCACTAGATACCACTGGCACCTCTCCCCAGGTATAACAATCAGCTGTGTCTGCAGATATTGCCAAACGTACACTGAAGGGCAAGATTGCCTTCACTAAACTAATCTAATCTCTCCACTTTACAGATGAGGAGACTGAAGCGCTCAGGGGGAGGAACTTGCCTAAGGCCACTCAGTGATGACCAGAATCTAGATGAATGCTAAAAAGTTTGATCCACCATTTAATCAAAAAGACCAGGTTTGGGCCTCCCTGGTGGCGCAGCAGTTGAGCGCTGCGCTGTGGAGCTGTCGGCAGTGCACGATGCAAGTTTGATGCCCAGCCGGGGAGAATCCCACATGATGTGGCAGACCTCTCCTGCCTCGCCCGCTGCTCCCCTCAGCTGTATTTCTGATCTGCCTGTTCTGCCCACCCCACTCTGTCTCTGGTGAACCCTCTCGCCACCCCACGCCTCTGGCCTGTACCCCAGCTTGTATGTATAAATAAATAAATCTTTAAAAAAAAAAAAAAAAGACCAGGTTTGCAGACAAAGATTTCTGTTTTGCATAACTCTAGGTCTAATGAAAAATGGTAAAAGAATGATCATACAACTTTGGGAATGTACCTAAAGGACAGAGGAGCCTCCTTGGATGTCTGTGATTGCTACACCAATCGGTCCAGAGGCTTTGACTGGAGAAGGCACCAAGGACTACCTGCAGGAGTTGCAGAGGGTGTTGAGACAATATATGTGAATTTTAGTTTTATTTGTATCACACTCAGAAAAATCTAATTTAGAATACAAATCAAAGAATATTATACACTCTTTTAAAAAGAAGGAAATTCTGTCACATGCTACAATGTGGATGAGGCTTGGGGATGTCACAGGGCAGGGAGAGGGGCACCCAGAAACCCCAGACCTGCCCAATCTAAATAGGTTCTGCCACTCGTCACATCATTACAAAACATATAAGACCTTTTGTGGAAACAAACTTCAATAGAATTATATAAGACAGGGCCTCCCTGGTGGCGCAGAGGTTAAGCGCTGTGCTGTGGAGCTGTCGGCAGAGGTGACACGAGTTCGACACCCAGCCGGGGAGATTCCTACATGGCGCGGCAGACCTCTCCTGCCTTGCCCACTGCTCCCCTCAGCAGTGTTTCTGTCGATCTGCCTGTTCTGCTCCCCACTCTGTCTCTGGGGAACCCTCTCGCTGCCCCAAGCCTCTGGTCTGTACCACAGCTTGTATGCATAAATAAATAAATCTTTAAAGAAAAAGAATTAGATAAGATAAAGAATATAGTTTCTAAATCAGGTACCTAAAGTTATCCAACCCCTCTTGGGTAAAAGTCCACCCAAATGGGATTGGCCCAAAGCAAGCCCTGAAAGCCTGCCACAAGTCCTAAACACCTTTTATCAGGGACCCATAAAAAGGGTCAGAAACAGCCAGACAATTCTTCGAGAAACTAAAACACCTTTCAGCAGGGACCCATAGAAAAGAGTCAGAAACAGCCAGATAATTCTGGGAGTTAAAGAGCAAAATCAAAACCAAGATCAACGTTGCCATTGTTAACCTCTCCACGGGTCTCTCACCCACATCTGTTTCAATCAGTCCAGGCCAGTGCAGCCTCTTTACATGTCTGTCTGCTCCTTGGGCCTCTTTTGGCTCTCCATCCTTCTTTCTTCTTTCTCCAGTCTCCTCTGTGTCTCCTCTTCTC
Organism: Scalopus aquaticus; assembly: GCA_004024925.1. NCBI lineage: Eukaryota > Metazoa > Chordata > Mammalia > Eulipotyphla > Talpidae > Scalopus > Scalopus aquaticus. The sequence continues at coordinate 154,738 of PVIJ01002225.1, read as the reverse complement.
TCTTCTCCAGCTTATCTGTCCTGCTCAGCTCCACCCTCCCTTGAGTGGGGCAGGGAACCTGGAACATACCCTTTTTCTGAGGACCACCCTGCTACAGGTACACTAAACTAGGTGACATAAAGCAATCATAGAAGACAAAGACTATATGATTTCACTTACATGAAGTGTCTAAGTAGTCAAACTCATAGAAGGAGAAAGTAGAATGCTGAGTGCCAGAGGTTGGTGGGGAGAGAGGGGCTGTCATGTAATAAACATAGAGCTTCGTTCAAGATGAAAATGTTCTAGAGATCCGCTGTACACTAACAGTTAACAATACTGCACTGTACATTTTAAAATTTGTTAATATAATAGATTTTATAGAGTTTTTTTAACCACAATAAAAAAAAAAAAAACACCACAAGTCAAGGACTGTTACTATTTATTGGCTCCTATCTGGAGAAGTTTCCAGTGTTTGATTGATGATGACCTGGAAAAGGCTGGTCCCAAATCCCAGCCCTCGTTTATAAAGCTCAAGTCACCACAAAGTTGCTGAATATAAAACAACTTCTAAATCCAGCTTTAATTATCACCAGCGTCCCATATTTTCAAATCCAAGTGCAAATCTCAATTCTTAAATAAAATTGTGTTTTATAAACATCACAGGCTGTTAATGCCTAGAGATTGCATGGGTCAAACCCTTCTTAGAGATAAGGGTCGTAGGACTCCATGAAGCTGTGATTTCACCCAAGGTCATTCAGTGCATTTTTTATAAAGTTCTCCACAAAAGCCCAGGTCTCTGGACGCCTGCTTTAAGAGTCCTCTGCTGTGCCTAACTGCTCTGCTGCATCTCTGAGAGCCCAGATCTCCCACCTGCGTTAAGATGAATTATTGAAAAGTTACTGTCATCCCAGAGAGGAAAGAAAGCAGACCCAGATAAGGAAACTGTGGCGAGATGTCAAAGAAGAGAGATGTGATGAGAAATAGATGAAAACTGCAAAATAAAAAAAAAAAAGAAGGAAATTCAAAGGACTAGTGAAGAAAACCACCAAAGAATGAGAAGTAGACCCAAAAAAAGACATTCGCAAAGATAAGCTTCTAGTTATTCTTGGTGCCCCGAGGTAAGTTTGAACTGCTGCCAAAATTGCTTTTGACCTAAATGAAGAATAAAAACTATTTTCTTTATCTGTTGAGAATAAAATCAAATTTCGTGTTAGGAAGCATTGGTTTGGATGAAGTGAGTTAATATTTTAGGAAATACAGTATTATTCGTCATCATGGCATACCTGGGGCGCTCAAGAAATGTTTATTGTTAAAAAGAGCATCTGGATTTTACTAATCCATATTGGGGTCACCCAGGATGTGGAAAATAAATAAACATTCTCCTCACTCCCCCCACACTGCCTCACTGTATACATTCACTCCTTATTTCCCTCAGCTTTGTACCTTTACACACACACACACACACACACCCCTCCTTTCCCTCGATCATTCTTCTTCAGACCTTGTTGAAATAAATGGTAGAAAATCCCCATTTCCACCCCCACATCTATTTAGTTAGTTGTTGCATATACTCACTACAATGCTCGTGGCTAGAAGGAAGCCGAAACCCCCCAAAGTAGCTCTGAACAATGTTTATTTTTCCCCATACAAGAAGTCCTGAGACAGCACCACAAAGCACAATAAATGTTTGTCAACTTAAATTAACCACCAGCAACTACTCTGCAGAAGAATAAAAAGACACATAGACTGTGGTCTCCAGGGGTTCACAACCCCGAATCAAGGCAGTCTGACACACACCAGATGAATGGTGGGACCAGTACATACTCCTCAAGTGCTGACAGGGAGGAGCGCTGTGACTGTAATGGACAGGATTACCTCACGGAGGACCTGGACATGGACGAGATTTCAAGGATGAGAAGGATTTTAATAATCAGAGATACTGGCACAGTGGAGCGTTCAAGACAGGAAACCAGTGAAAGAGAAAGTGGATTTTCTAAAGCATGCAGGAAATAAACTGGTTTAATAGGAAAAGAGTTGTTTATCCAGCGTTAGGAAGAGAAGAGAGGTGGAACTGTCTACCTCCAGCGACGCAGGATCAAAACAAGTGAGAGTCCACTAAAAAAGGTGGAAATTCCAAGGTCCATCCTTGGAGGGGTCCAAAGAGGCCCCCGTAAGTGCAGAGGCAGAGTGCCTCAGAGATGAAGCTGAAGTCCTTCCCTGGGACACTCTGGCTCCATCAAATCTGAATTGCTAGGGTCAAAAGGAAATTTGAAACAAGAAGAGAAATCATGACTAGAAGCATCTGGAATTGGACAGAATGAGTATGGACATGGGTCAGGCGAACATTTCAAGGACACTGAGGTCCTTCTTTACTAGAATGTCTGGTGGAAACAGGAACGACGCCTTTGGGAGCCGACAAATCTAAGATGTGACAAGCAAGTCCAAGTGAGGAGGGGAAGACACAGCTTCCTGTGGTTTTAACTCTTGCCTCTCTTTCCTGAGGAGCTAGTTGAGTGAGGGAACTGTTTTGATTTGATTTGATTTGAAAGTTAGTTTGATTAATGAACAGCTATTGTATCAGTCAGGCTGCAAATAAGGAAGACGCAGTAATTGTGCATTTTAAAGTTTGTTACTCAGCGATTTATTATTGCATAGAGTATTACACAACACCTTCATATTTTATATAATAATAAATTGCATGTGGAAAGTTCCAGAGCTGGTTAAGTTGGTTCGGTGATGTCTGGCTGTGGGCCAACTTTTTTTTTGTGATTCTTTCGGACTTTCCCCTCAAGATTGCAAAATGACTGCAGGAGTGTTCACAATACATCATCCAAAACAAGAAAGAAAATGAAAGGGCTGTTTTGTGTCTATCTCTGTTTTCGAAGGAGATAAGTCTTTACCAACACCCTTTACCCCATGCCCCCAGGAGACTTCATCCTGTCGGCCAGTGATGGCCGAGGGTCCAGGTTCTAGGTTTACAAGAGCTGGACAAAGACCTGAAACTTGCAATCTCTCTGATGGGTGGTGGGCTCTGCCAAACAGAGGAGGGGTGGATGTGGGGGATGGATGTGGGCAGACACCAACAGTGCCTGTTACAGCCATGGCTGAGAAGAGGTGGGAGATAACACAAGAAGACAGGCTCAATTTGCGTCATAAAAGGTCTGCAGAGCCTGTCTGAGGTGCTCGGAGTTAGTTTTATAACCATAAGAACTAGCCTAGTCTCTGGTAAAAAAGGAGGCTCTGATTGGTGCTGACTGTTTTAGAGAAACAAGTGGAGGCAAAGGTGGGAGAAGGTTTGCAAGGGATTGTACAGATTGAAGTATGGATTGGACTGATGGGAACACTTTAGAGCCTCCCAACATTTAACTAGATTACACTGACATTTAACTAGTTTATACAGGAATAACCAGTGTGCAGATACTTGGCAGAGAGTCAGGAAATGAAATGGTAGACCCAGCTTTCCCAGTAACTGACTGCAGGACCTGAGAAGGTCACTACCCACCTCCAGCCCCCAGCCTCAGCTTCCTCATCTCTACATGGGGTCACTGGACTACATGTTCTCTGCATCCCTCCTCCTCCTCCAGCAACCCAAGAGGGCTCTTTCGAGGATGTTTATTTACTTAGGAAGATGCTGTCCGTGCACCTTACAAGCGGGCAGGCAGGCGTGATCAGGGCTGAGTCACTCCCCGCACCACCAGCCGCTGAGTGGTGCTGCTTTTTCTCATCCAAGCGTCTGCACCATCATTAGGAATGTCTATACTTGCAAATACAATGGGGTTTATTATCATTAGAGATTATTGTGATTGAAGAGCCAGAGAACTTTCATCTCATACTGATATTTTGTTTCATGTTTCACATCTAATTCCTCTTCCCAACACATCACTAGTTTTTTGTGTTTTGGGGTTTTTTTTGAGAATGTAGAAGAACAAGCATGATTGAGAGTAAGGGTATGCGGACACTTAGTTCAATTCTGTGTTACACTGGGTAAGTCACTTCCCCTTCAGAGTGAGGGGAAGAGTAGACTGAGTTACATCAATGGTACTTGATGCTTGGAGGAGTCTCAAAAGTCATGTAGGGCTGTTCTCAAAAAGCAGGTCCACAACCCCCAGTCCACACAGAAAGAAACTGTATATCTAGGGGTAAATCTGGAAATGTATATTTTTAAACTACTACCTTTGAGATTCAGATGAGCATATAAATTCTCTTTATTAATTATGTCAGCAGATATTAATTCAGGATCCACAGCAGGCCAACATTAAAAGGGCTAAAGTATAGAGTGATAGAAGATTTTATTTCTGTCCTTAAGCTCAGCAAAGGTAGGGAGAAAAGATATGAAAACAGAAGTAGACTAAACAGGATAAGCCTTCAAGGACAGAAGCGCAGATACAGGGGCACACGTGAGGGGATCCCAGATCAGCCCAGGGTGGTAGGAGTCTTCCCAGAGGAGGCAGCCTTAAATTGGGCTCCAAAGGACACTGGGCTCCTTGAACAAAGAAGTTCAAGGAGAGGAACAAGGACACTACAGAGCAAGGTCCAGGGCACAGAAGAGTAGTTTTCACATGTACAGAGAGTAGGCAGGCAGAGGTGGGGAAATGGGAAAGGAGGGGGAGAGATGAGTAAGATGTGAGAATAAAAACAATAGAAACTACCCCCCTTGATACCCACAGTCTCACTCACACCCCCCCCATGCCCATCTTGACCTGCAAAGTCCACCCCAGGTGACCACAAACAGGACTGTTGCTAGTCTGGGTGAAAGGGCAGGGTAGGAGGAGGAGCTGCTACCAAACCAGGTGGCCAGCAGAAGACTCAGTACTGGGAACTTTTTTTTTAAAGATTTATTTATTTATGCATACAAGAGCTGGGGTGTAGGCCAGAGGTGTGGGTGGTGAGAGGATTCACCAGAGACAGAGGGGAAGTAGAACAGGCAGATCAGCTGAAATACACTGCTGAGGGGAGCAGCGGTGGAAAGCTCCCTGGCTGGGGATTAAACTCAGGCTGCAGTGGCTGCCAATAGCTTCATAGTATTGAGACTTAACCCCTTGCGCCACGAGGGAGGCCCCAGTACTGGGAACTTTTGCTGAAAGTCTATGAGGCCCTCTCTACAGAATCAGCGCCTGAAAGGGAAGGAGACTGGGCTTTGCGCCAGGGTCCAGTATCTTCTCACCAGCCTCCCCCAAAGCACCCTACAGACTGTACTTGACCTTTGCATGAGGTCTCTGCCCAGCACAGCCTAATCTCCTGAGCGGGCACCCCCACTATGGGTATGGGGTCAACCCCACAATTTACCAGCACCCCTTGGGGGGAGTGTTTTTTATGTGTCCTGAGGAAGTCAGATATTATTAACCAGAAACGAGTGGTGCTCTTTTCTGAGAAGCAAACTGATGAAACAAGCCATATTTCTTCCTCACCCATAAGTGTCCTCTGTGGTCACACAGCTCCGTGGATTAGTTTCACTGGCTTCAAGAGCCTGCACTGCCGCTGCATATGGCTCCACTTAGTGCGCAGGCCCCCAGAAGCAAAGGCTTGTCTACACTGTCATAGCAGCCTAGAGCAAAAATGGGAAGTTTTAGGGTTTAGACTAAGTTTAGACTTCTTGTAGTGACTGGATTGACAGTGAATCCTTATCTCTCCAAAATAAAAAGTTAAAAGGAAATATTTTTCTTGAGAACTATCATCAATCTTTCCCAGAGCTGCAAAACACTCATTAGAAACCACTATATGCCAGAAAGCCAGCATGAAGGTGTTCAAAACCAGAGTTAATGCAGAGAAATGAAAATGCTTCCCGGGGACCTCTGAAGTTTTGAGAACACAATTCTAGAGACCCACAATGAAGTAGCTACTAAGCCTGCTACTGCCCCACAATCCCAGCTAGCGACCTGCAGAGGACTAGGCAGCACCCCTTTTGGCCTACTGCCTTCCCAAGGAGGAAGATTTTGTTCCGGGAAGAAAATTTATGTAACACACATAAAGTACACTAATTGTTCACCACCAGAGAGGAATTTGTCACCATTCCCTCTGCTTCTGGGTGTAAATATTTGGCAATGTCTCGAGGACGTTGGTTGTCACAACTGGAGAGGGGTCCTATTGCATGGAGAGAGCAGGAAGTCACACTAAACATCCTATCATGCACAGGACAGCCCCCAAGAACAATTTTCTGGCCCATGATATCAGTGAGGCCAAGACAGAAGACCCATAGTAGGCCAGGCAAGGAGAAGATGTGAGCTCGTTACCGTGGCCTGGAAGCTGGTGTCCTGGTTATTTGCTTTGCTGGTGGCTGACCATTGCTTTCCCCATCCACAAGGCCAGAGGGGCTGGTCCCCCTCACCACTTACAGATGATGGAGACAGCTGAGGCTCAAAGAGTAAAGTGATTTTCTTGAAGTCACAGAAGTTCGCAGGGTAAAGCCTGGGAACAGGGCCCCAAGGTCATTGCGCCCACACTGCACCCCTCCGCTTTGCTACATTCTCCACATCAGTCCTACTCTCACACAGATTGTTGGTGCCACAAGTTACAAAATAAAGCTTCTATGAGAAATTTTCTTCTTTTTCCAAAAACCATAACTTTCCAAAAACAAATTAGCTTGTGTGTGTGTGTGTGTGTGTGTGTGTGTGTGTGTGTGTGTAGTATGAACTTGCCTTTGAGGGAAGAGAAGACTTCAAGAGATAGTCTTGCTAGACCCATGATAGCGGCAGATTAAGTTAAAAGCCTGACCAAGGCCACTGCTAGGAGCTAAAGAGGAGATTAAAGGACCTTGGTGTCTCTTTCAATCTCCAGTATTCCTGTTATCAGTTTCTACCCTCAGAACAAGAGCTCATTGAATCAGTGTGGCACTCTGCCATCTCTGGCTGTACACCCTCCAGTCTTTGGTCACTGATCTCTCTTTTTTTTTTTTAAAGATTTATTTATTTATGCATACAAGGGGGTGTAGGCCAGAGGTGCGGGGTGGTGAGAGGATTCACCAGAGACAGAGCAGGGAACAGAACAGGCAGATTGACTGAAATACACTGCTGAGGGGAGCAGAGGGCAAGACAGGAGAGGTCTCCTGCGCCATGCGGGAATCTCCCTGGCCAGGTATCGAACTCATGCTGCAGTGGCTGCTTACAGCTTCATAGCGCTGCGCTCAACCCACTGCACTACCAGGGAGGCTCACGTCACTGATCTCTTAATCCTGGTTGGGTCCTGCAGTGGACAGAGACACTAAACAAGATCTCTGCTGGTGCAACACTCCTCCAGTGTGGCTGTGCGTGCTGGGAATGACAGAAGGCTTGGCCAGCATCCCAGGAGCCTCGGTGGTAGGGATGGAGAAAAGGACACTGGGAAGGGCCACTGAAGGGACAGTATGGAACTCGGACTGACAAGAGGTGGGATAAACAGGGGTATGTGACTGTGTCTGAGAGGGGTAGGTGGGAAAGAAGGGTGTGAACCAAGCTGTCTGGAAGGAGAGCATAAAGGAGCATCTGCCCAGGGAGGAGGCTCTGGGATCAGGTGGACCATTAAGAGACATCGGTACTAAGAGAACATCAGGGAGATACACAGATGACGGGATCTCAAGTCTATGAGTCTGTTTATCCATTTTCCTTCCCGCTGGCAGGACCACAGAATACAGTAAAGACGAAGGAACAGATGATGTGAGGGGCACGTGGGTGGGGCAGGGTTAAGGCTTGGCCACGTGCCCTCTTGGCCTTCTATATGCTCCACACAGAGTGAAACTTTTCTCTGCTGGAAGGTTCAAGGACCCTTAAAAATGGCCCCTGATGTTCTAAACCCTAAGAACCTCTAAATCTTTTGGAACCGCCACATGAGGGCCACCTACTAGGCCTGGATTGTATGGCTGTGGACACCTGCCAGAAGCCAGACTGCAGAGACAGAGAGGCTCTTGAGAAAAGACTGTCCCAGACTGAGGGAGGAGTCTGGAGTGACAGTGTGGGCCAGTCTGGGCAGTAGGAATGGCTGCCGAAAGGGATGAGTACACGACAGCATGAGGCTGTTGACCCTCCCCCACGCCCCCTGCGTGTGCCCCTCCAGCCCCCTCCCAGTGTGTATGCCACGGGATGAGGGAAATCTCCATGGGGAAACTGCAAGCCTGGGTCATTCTGGGCTCCGGTTCCAAGGCCAGAGGACCCCCACGGTGTTTTCAAGCCTCCCACCCACCACCATGAAGGTGGACCTGGCCAACTTGAGGAGAAAGACAGTTTTTAAATAACAATAACCAAGGCTCTAATTTGCTATGAAAAACAACTAATGATGGAAAAACAACAATGGGTAAAACTGCTGGTGCTTCATATTGATCAAGCTTGACATCAAATGTACTAGCAGTTATGTGTCGGTAACTGCTATACACTTGGGGGCAGAAGTGTTTTATTGATTATTTAAGAATATTCTGATGAAGAAGTGCATAAGTACATATTTTTTTAACATTCTGTTTGACTAAGTGGGAAGTCCATATAAAGCAGTGAGAAAGTCATTTTTCAAGTCAGAGAGAGAGAGAAAGGGGCTCATGACTTGGCAAGAGATGGTGGCAACCCCAGAAAATCACAAAGAGCAAACAGCAGAGGTCTAAATGGGTCAGCATCCCCCATTGGGGCAATGAACAACATGAACCTTAGTGTGAAATAGAGAAAGATTTCTAGTTCCTTCAGTCACTACCTGCCTGCCCTTGGGAGGCTCATTTAACTTCTCTGCGCTTCAGTTTCCTCCTTTATGAAATATGCTGAATTGTAAAGGCTTAATGAGATCATTGCTAAAAACTATACCCTGAGTAGATATAATAGGTTATATCTATTAGGATAAAATCTATGAAGTCACCAAAAAGATAAGGTACAATATGTGTTATGATATAGAATGATGGCCAAGGAAACAACAGATTTTGTGATTACTAGGATGCTAATGTGAAAAAAAAAAAGAATATGCATGTGAATGATCATGTGCACACACACACACAATATTTAACTTCAGATACATTCCAGCAGTAAGAAGAGAAAGAACCAAAACTTACCTGAAGACTAATGCTATCATTTTTCTCTGAGACCTTGGACATTTAGCTCTCTGAACTCCAGTTCCCTCAACTGTAAAATATGGCTAATGATACCTAATTAAGAGGATTGTCTTGAGGTTTAAATTTGCAAGTGTACTTGTGTGTTATATTATATGGTATTATATTAAATTTTTGTTACAGGAGATCAATAGAAGATGGTCAATATCTACTGTATAATAACCATTTAAGCCATTATCTGTGTATAGAAATTGATGAGTCTGGAACTAAGTATACACCTGTGAAATATCACCACCATCAAGTCCCTGGAGACATCTATCACCTACCAAAGTCATTTGTGTGTGTGTTAAGTACACTTAAGGTGCGTTTCTTTTATTCTCTTTTCACTCTAAAATTCTTTAATACTATACGTGGAAGCTTAAAACTGACCTAAGAGTAATTTCATCTTTAGCAACTAGCTTTGATGTTTCCTCTAATAACAACAGATGGTTCCTTGTGGAATTTGAATTGAACATTATTCAGTGTGCTCCAGATTTGTAAAAAGAACAATGAAGAGCAACCTCCAAGCCAGTGGGTGGTGCTCACAGCCAACTCAATGGTAGAAGATAGAGCTTTCCAGAATCCACCCTCTGATGCCTGTGCAAGGGCTGCTGGGAAATAGGCATGGAGCCTGTGCTTTGGTGGTTAAGCTGCTGGATCTTTGGCAATAAACCATTGGGGCTTTAACAGTAAAACCACAGGCACCTGGGCAGTTAAAACTGTTGGCAAGGAGGAGTGTCTGTGGAGAAGCTGCCAGCTTACCATTTGCAACTTCGGCTTGGACCAGGTCTCTGCTCAGTGGATGCTCCCTGGAGTAGAATGGACAGCATCTGATCGCATACCAACCAATAGTCAGTCTCTCCTCCCCTTCCCCTTTTCTCACTCCCTGTGTAAGTAAATCCTGTTGTTTCCCCCCAAATTTCTGCTTTTGAGTCATGTCTTGCAGTTGTAAGCACTCAGGTGCAGACCCCACAGTTTGTCCCACTTCACATTCACACTATTACAAATAAATGAAGACAGCATGCAAAGGGCACATTAGGGCTCATTCAGAAGATTCTGGTTGTAAATAATGGTGGTATTAAGTCTCCCACACACCACACCAATAGATAAGGAATGAATCTCCTCATGAGATTGGATGCGTAGGACTGTGGGACTGGTGCTTCATACCAGAAGTGTCACAAGGTTTCTAGCATGCACAGCCAATCTGGGGTCTGTCATCCAGAGGCCAACTGTGGCAGCTTGGGACTTATTTGGATCTTTGATCTTTTCTGTCCCCCATCTTTTGGCCATCTACATTAAAACAAAGAAAACAGTAAAACATAAATCTGTTTGATTTATTTAATTAACTTTACTATATAATCATGATTATTAGCTATCTTAGCCAATACCTGAATCATTTTATTTGTTTCAAGGAACTTAAAAGTTGAAAGGCACCTTGGCCATAATTTCTCTAAACTGCACATTTTTCAGAAGAGAAAAGTGAGGCTCAGGGGGGTCAAAATGATCTGCTTAAAATACTGAGCCAGTTCCCAGCAAATCCAAGATACAAATTCAAGTATCCAAGCTCTTGGTCTGGAGATGCTCCCCTCTGTCATTTTTTATCCTTAAACTATCTTCCAACCTGTGCTGTAATTACCTGTCTATTAAAGGTGTGTTTTGTTTCTATTAATGGTTTGACTTTATCTGCTCTATCCAGACTAGATATTCTCTAAACCTGTGCTCTTAGGAGTAGGGCTTGTGAGTAGGTAAGGGAAAGAGGGGATTAAACAGAACATGGAGATTCCCATTTAGGTTTGCCCTGGAGAAGCTCTTGCCCTACTCTCCCGGGCATTATAGTCCCAAGTCACTTCCCCTTGGACATTTGTCATCTGATACTTTTTTTTAACCTTCTATTCCACTTCCATCCCCAGCCAAAAGAATTCTAAGAGCTCATAAGCTTCTTTCAGACACATACCCAACCTAATTCTACTCAGGAAACAGCTGTCAGCAAATTTTCTTGGGAGTTTGTATTTCCCTTTAACTTAAGTAGGTCATTGCTCTAAAGGAAGTGTAGAGATGGAATGAATGAAAATAAGTTGCGGGATTCGACCACTGCAAGATCTATGGAAAACGCAGAGGTGGCAGAGCAGCGGGGCTGGGCCAGTGGAGGCCGCCTCCCAGGGAGCCCTGCCAGAGCACAGCCTTTACAGCACTCCTGGCCAGGCGGGCAGAGTGGACATGACGACATGAAGTCACTTGCCTCTATTTGTTCTTCTCCAAGAGGGGTCAAAACAGGCCAAGAGGAGGCGGTTTTACACATTGAAACATGCTTGAAAAGATGGAAATGTGTGACCAGAAATGCAGGAATCTTAAGAACGCTGCAATCAAATGATCTACTTGTTACCTTCACCAAGCAGCCCCATCTCCCTTTGATGAGCTCAGTGAAGCAGAGACCAACTGACTACAAAATAAACATCCCAGGTTGGATACAAACTTTTGGTTCAGACACCCTGGAGGCGAAGAGTAAAATGAGAAGGACGATCTTACTGGAGAAAAGGAGAGGAGTGTCACCAAAATGGCAGCATGGGCATTATAAGGAGGGAGACTCGCTGGCAGGGAGCGACCCTCCCCTATTCTTATGTATGAATTTCAGGAGACTGGACACAGCTGATGCTCACCTTCTCTCCAGGCTTCCTAGAAACCTACTTTCTGCCAAGTTCAGGAAAGTCTAGTCCACCACAACCAGCACACACCCTCCCGCATTACCAGATAAGTTCTAGTTTGGGGGTTCAGACAGAGGTCTCTACAAGTTTCAGGCTGTAAGCACCTCACCTTCCGGGAGACAGAAACGTGCAGGGACTTGTTAAGCTTACAGGTGTCATACCCCTCGAACCTCGACCCTTCGATACAGGGTGATGCTGATTAGAAATCTGTAGGTACTCGAGGCAAGGTGTTCCCTGAGGCTACCCTGAACTTCTGGGGTACACATGCTTCTCCATTCACTCACTTATGTATTAAATATTTGTAGAGCATCTACTAAGCATCACGCAGTGTGCAAAGGGATGCAAGGGTAAGAAAGTGCCCTCTTGAACCTGTGCTCCATCCAGAGAAACACTTTGCAAGAAAAATAATGTGAGTCACACTGCTTATTCTCAATTTTCTAGTAGCCATGCTTACAAAAGGGAAAAAGAAACAGGTGAAATGAATTCTAATAATAAATTTCATTTAAATCAATAGATCCAAAGCATTATCCTGCCAACAGGTAATCAATAATTTTAAACTATTAACGATATATTTTACCTTTTTTGTATTAGGTTTTTGAAACCCAGTATGTTTTTATAGTTACAGTCCATTTCGATTCAGACACTAAATTTTCATCAGAAACATTTTATCCATATTCAGATTTCAAAAATTTGATAGTTAATAAAGTAGACTCATATGCCTAAGTTGTTCCACACATACTTAAAATTTTTTTGATCACTGCATTAGTTCTTATACTAAAATTAATTAGAATCAAATAAAATTTTAAATTCTGTTAGTTAAGTTAGCCACATCCAAGTGCTCAAGTGCCACAGGTGACTAGTGTCAGCCATAGAGGATTAGGCAGCTCTAGAAGGAAAGACAATCAAAAGAACTCATAAACAACTCTAAAGCCAGAGTTGTGACAAATGACGTGCAGCATAGAAATAGTGTCCTGAGGTAGTATAATAACTTCTTTGTCTGGGGAAAGAAAAGATGTACTTGAGGAAGTACTACTTAAGAATCTGAAGATTAATACAGGAAGAGAGCACAGAGGGTAAGAAGATCTTTCTTGGCTAAGGCAGGAGCACATATCAAGGCCCTGAGGCAGAAGGGAAAATAGTGAGCTCTGTATCAGACAAGCAGATGGTCCTTTAAACTGATCATTTTAGGAGTGTTTAACATATGAGGCCAGATTCTAAGGGGAATCATACAGAAAAGTTCAATAACTTAGGCTAGCACCAGCAGTGAACTATTATACTCCGCCACCACCCCAGTTTGTGTACCTAGCATTGGTCAAGTCCAACTAAGACCCACAGGTAAGAGAGCTCATGGATGCTCCCATCAACCTAGGGACTCCGAGCAGCAAAAAGAAGCATGGAGAGTAAGACTAGAAGGACAAACCGAACATAATCAGCTCCATGGTGTGTGTATTCGTTTGTTATTAGAGCTGTAACAAATGATCAAAAATCAAGTGACTTAAAACAAACAAAAAATATAGTATCTTATAGTTGTGGGGTGTTAATAGGGCTGCATTCCTTCTGGAAGCTGTAGGGAATGATCCATTTCCTTGTTTTTCCAGGGATTGGAGGTCACTGGCATTCCTTGACTCACAGTGCCCTCCTCAAATCACTCTGACCTCCAGTTCTCTCATCACATTTCCTTCTTGGCCTTTGACTCACTGGCTTTTCTCTTGCAAGGATCTTTTTGATTATATTGGAACTATCTGGATAATTGAGGATAATCTTCCTATCTCAAGATCCCTAACTAATCTACAAAACCTCTTTTGCCATATAGGGTAACATTCAAAGGTTTTGGTGATTAAGATGTGGAAACCTTTGGTGGGCTATTACTTCTTTCTATTGTGGTGTGTCTTATGGTAAAATGCAAAAAGCAAGAGGGGACTAAGGAGAGTTATGGTGTTGGTGAACTAAGAGCCGTATCAGAGAGGTTTTGTAGACCAAAGTAGGGATTTTGTTCATTAAGAACAATGGAAAGTCATTGAACTTGCATCTTGAAAATTTCATTCTAACTAAAAACTAAAAATAGATTTAAAGAAGAAACACATTGAAAGTGAGTTGAGAATTGAGCAGTAATTAGATAATTGAAGATAATGGCTTGGCGTAAGGAGGTGATTGTAAAGGTGGAGAGAAGTGGGAGGGTCTGAGAAATATCACAGAAATAAAATTTGTAGGGCTTAGTGATAGATCAGCAAGGCAATGGGGAGCATGGGTAAAGGGCCATGTTAAAAATAATGCCTAACTAGACAGCTAGGGTTCAGTTCACTGCAACAGATAACCCTGAACTTAGAAACAGGTTTATTTGGGGAACAAGGAATGTGGTTTTGAACATGTTGAATTTGAAGCGACTTTAAGAGAACCAAGTAGAAAAGTCGTCGGGTAGTTAGAAATAGAAGTATAGGGCCTCCCTAGTGGCACAGGGGTTAAAGTCTCAGCTATCAAGCTAACACCAGCCACTGCAGCACGCCAGCCATTGCAGCACGAGTTCAATCCCCAGCCAGGGAGCTGACCCACATGGCGCAGCAGACCTCTCCTGTCTCACCCGCTGCTCCCCTCAGCAGTGTATTTCAGTCTATCTGCCTGTTCTGCACCCCACTCTGTCCCTGGTGAATCCTCCCACATCCATCCCTACCCTCAACCCCGCACCTCTGGCCTACACCCCAGCTCTTGTATACATAACTAAATAAAAATAAAATCTTTAAAAAAAAATAGAAGTGTAGATCACAGAGTTTTCTCTGGGTTGCAAGGAAATTTCAAACTCTTGGTCTTTACATGGTCATTAAAGTCTTGTGTATGATAGAAATCACCTAGAATCAAAATCAATTAGAAGAATGCCAAGGACCCACTCTTGGGAAACTTGGAACATTTAATGATCAGAAAAAGGAGATAATCACCACATAAGAGAGGAATCTGAAGCATCGCAAAATCTAAGGAAATATATAAGTGAAAGAGGATAGGGTCAAAAGGTTGATTGCTCCTGAGAGTTTTTAGTAAGTGGATTTCTGAAACATCAATACCAGGTCACCCATACCATCTGTTTATGAAACGCTGGTAGAACAGTTTATGCCCTTGAGGTTAAGAGGTGCCTAGCATGGCTCCCCCCAGGTTTAAGTGAATCATGGCCATGGTGATTGGTTTAGGGGAAGGCACATAACCACTGGATCTCATTGGCTAAGACATCTCACAAAGTATCACTCTCTCCTGCTCTCTTGAACTTGAGGAGACATAGGCCTGAAGCTATTGCTACCATCTTGCTACTACATAAAGTCGAGGACTAAAGGCAGCACACAGCACACGAGAAAGATGGTAAGAAATCAAATACTCAGGGTATCTTTTTATCTTTTTACTACAGCCATACCTGAAACAATTTAGCTCTATATTTTCAACTTAGATGAGTCAATAAATGCTGTTTTTACATTAGCCAAGTAAATACAACACATCACTTAGAATGGAAAAAATACTCAATTCTATAAGAGTATAAATGAAAAATAAGCTATGTCTAAGATCTTTAGAAGAAAAAAAGTCATATATCAAGGTAATCTGAGTGTTGACTAAAAACCATTTTATAGTCATAATAAAACCATGAATATGGGGAATCTTGACAACAGAAAAACAAAATAGAAAGACCAGAAGCTCTATGTTCATGAGCTCCAATTTACGACAAACACTTAGAAATAAACCAAAGTATATCTAAGAGAATTAAAAATTAGAATCCCAGATTGTCTTAGAGTAACTTCTTCATTATAACCAGAACTCTGGTTCTAAGGTTTTCTTGATTTCCTTTGTCTTGAGCTTATATCTTTCATGAGCCCTGAAACGCCAATTTTACAGATGTATAAATTACAACACACATGATTTCCACAGAATTGTAATTGTACTCAATAATTATAATTTTCATTGCCCCAAAAGTTACAGACTCCTGGGACTTGCTCAGTAGAACTTAAGACTGTTGCTAGGCACCTCACAAAAGTACTTATCCCCTTTGTGGGAACCGAGGAATTTGACCTTCAATAACTTTCATTTAAAGTTAAAAATTTGTTGGCCTTGTCTTCTCTGAACTCATTTATTAAAGACTTACCAAAATGTGGGACTTCCATGATTTGGGAAGAGAATGGATCCAGTAGGAGAAAATCCACAAACATCTCAGAGTGCCCACCTTATACAGGACAGCATACTGGGAGCACTCGCTGGAAAGCTCGGGGGTTTAGGCATGGAGCCTCATGGAGCTTGGCAATTTGTGGGAGAGGTAAGATATACTCATGAAGAACAAACGCTAATATAAATTAATATATGATAATTGATAAGAAGAGCTGTGCAAGCAATAAGAACTTAGAAACTGGAAGAATAGGAAATGAATGGGTATTGAAATGCCTTGAAGGTAGCTATAAGCGAAAGAACAGCAAAGTGACAAGCTGGGCAGGCAGAAAGATCTATGTAAATAAACAATCAGAAGGGAAAATGTTTGTTGGTAACTGTATTATACTGAAAGATTAGTCTGGCTAAAGAATGACTCTTAATAGAGTTCTAGGTGGGGGAGGGAACAGCTAAGATAGGGAGGGCATTCACTGACAGCCTGCAAAATTTTGACTTTACCCTGCACAAAATGAAGTACGGAAGACTAGGTTCAAGATTAAGTCAAGCAAGATTGAAGCCATTACAGCTACTGACACAAGCTAGGAATGATTCCTGTGTGAAACAAGCAGGTTTTTGTAATCAGTGCAGTGCAAAATGAAAAGTGAGAAATTGGAGAGGATAGGACTGGTTTGTGGGAAATTTGGGCATTGTATTGACAAAGCTAGATTTACTTTTCAGATATGGTATTGTAGTTGCTATGTGAAGGATGGATTTAACTAAGATGAGACTGGTAGGGACCCAGTAGAAGGGTATTGCAAAGCCCCAAGCAAGCATTATTAGGGTCTGTGTCAAGGTAATGATGATAAGAATGGGGAGAGGAGATAAATTTAAGGGACATTTAGGGGCAACACATTAGGACATGGTGATTATCATTGACGGTCAAGGGTGATGGCAAGGAAGGATTCCATAATGACTGCCAGGTGTCTGAGCTGAGGGGACTAAATGGGGTGTAGGGTCATTAACCAGGAAACAGGAAGAGGGGAAGGTTTAAGAGAGGAAGATGATAGGTTCAGTGTTAAGCATTATATAAATCAGGACTGTTAGGATGCAAGTCATAGAAACTGAGGTCAATTGGGTGTGTTTTGTAGGTTTATAAAACCAGAACATGAGTTGCTAGGGGTAGAAAAGACTGTATGGCTAAATTCTAAAATTATCTAGATTCGCTCTGTCTCACCATCAGTCTCTCTTTCTCTTCATTGTTCCGCCTCTCCACTTGGCTTCTGTCTATAGTTTGGGCTCATCCTCCCAAGGCCATCTGAGTGGCCAGAAACATATCTGCCAGCAGTTCTGGAATTCTTGAATTTAGAATTAAATACGAATCCACTATCATTTTGGAAAATTCCAACAGAAAGCCCCCATAGGAATTAAAAAAAAAAAAAAGAATGAGATCATCTAAATCCCTGCTCTTGAGGAATGAGACACATGAAAGTACAGAAACCTCAGGTCATCCCCAGTACCCCCAGAGGGCTGATCACAATCCTGGCACAAAATAAATGCTCAACAAGTGTTTTACTAAATCAAAAGATGCTGAATGGACACTTTTCATGAGTAAGATCCTACGCATCTGTGAAGTACTTGTTTGCATTTATTTTTGTCGGTTGTGTAGTGCAAGGTGGTCCTCTGTCCCTAACCTCAACTATGTACCAAAATGTAGACTGAATTTTTTTACAGAAGGGCCAATTTCTGCAGTCATGCTTCATTCCAAATACCCAGGAGAGGTCCTTGGGTAATTTTCCTATTGCTATCACCACCACCATTGGCATCATCACTTTTTTTTACATTTTGCCACCATCTCTTCTTCCATTTGATTGACTACCACATCCTCAGTTAGAAGACTCATGACCTACAGATCACTTTTAAGGACCATAAAACAAACTTCAAATGATCACAGTAAAGACTAGTTTCTCTTCCTAATTCTATCACGTTCCTCTAAAGACAAAGACTGGATGGCACTGTCAACAGTTACAATGATTGGCAACGAAGACTAAAATCACCTTCCAGACCTACAAACTGTGTCTCTAGTATTGAAACCCCTGGTCCTTTTTGCCTTTATCAGAACCTCGGTATATTTATTTATTTTATTGTGTATTCATTATATTTTTAGTTTTATGTGTTTAGACTGTCAGTAACACTTCTTAGGTCTAATTTATGCGTGACACTATGCTAAACACCCAGGGATATACAAAAGCAGACCAACTTTTCCTACGGCACAATCAAAAGCGTGACAAAAACAGTAATCGTGGTGCGACAGACCTCTCCTGCCTCACCCACTGCTCCCCTCAGCAGTGTATTTCCATCGATCTGCCTGTTCTGCTCCCCACTCTGTCTCTGGTGAACCCTCTCGCTGTCCCACGCCTCTGGCCTGTACTCCAGCTTGTATTCATAAATAAATAAAATCTTTAAAAAAAAAACAGTAATCATTTGTTAAATCTAAAGCAGACCTCTTTATCTCAGTCTCTGGATCACAGAGCCCTGGAACCTCTTCCTTTCGATCCTGTGGAGCCCCACACAGTTTCCTAAATGGCCACAATCATTCTTTCCTCTTCTATATGGTGGCTTCCAGTTCTTTTAGCACTTCACCAGGTTTCCCACTATCCTTGCTGTTCCTGTTGCACCTTGTCATCACCCAGCTGGTGTGACATTGACTATAGTTACAAATGTATTTTCTTCCAATTATACAGCAGGATCTCACACACACACACACACACACACAATTGTGAGGTACTACATTACTAGGCCACAAGAAAGCATCACCACTGCCCTCCACATCATAGAGAACATGAAAAAAAAACTTTAAAGATGAAGTTTTTTGTTCTATTTGCTTTTTATTACAATCCTCCTATCAACAACTCTGGCACAAATCTATAAAAACTACCTCATCGGTGTAACGCTGCTGAAGACTCTGGGGATTGGGCCAAAAGACCTTTTGGAAACCTTTGCCTTTACCTTCCCTGAGCCTCCACCTGTCCTGCTCCAGTCATGGGGCACCCTCACCCCACTCAAATGTGTTGTCTCCCTTTTAAGTGCTCATCCTAAGGGAAATCTCAGTTCTCAAACAGCTCAGAAATCATGTGGGTGGATGGCATAGAGCGACCTGAGCCCCTCGAGGGGTCCACACCTATCTGAATTCACAGGAGAGCAGCGATCCAGGCCTAGGCCACTGAGGATTCCTCTACACTGAGACAATTTAAGGCCAATTGTTCACAACTCAAAGTCATCTTTCTAAGGAAATATCCTTAAAAGGAGCAAACAGGCGCCCAAAAGTTCTTTGAAATCCTTTGACTTACTCACCTCATTCGGAGTTTTAAATGCACTCTAGAACCTACCTAACAGTGTATCTCGGTTTCTATGGTTCCTGTGGTTAATGAGTTCTGAGTTCCAGGGTGAGCACACCTCTGCCTCTGCCATCAGCTGAACAGCCCCGGTTTCACCTTCTGCAGCCTGCCGACCCAATGGTAGGGAAACACCTGAGGCCTAAGGAATTTATATTCTAGAAAGAGCCTGGGGAGTAGGAAGGGTGTGGTTCTGGGAGGTGCCCAAGCCAGGAGCAGGCGTCCCAGGGGTTAGAGCTGCCTCCTGGCAGTGACAAGACAGCTTGTTTTTTGCAGAGTATTCAAGTGGGAGTCCTAATGGAAGAGGGAGTAGAGAGGAGGATTTGTGGGGCTGGGTTTCTGTGTGAGGTAAAATAAGGAGTTAAAAGAAAACTTGTAAAAACTGAAGCTAGATCAATACTCTGTTCAGTACTGTTTGTTAATGAGAGCCAGTCACACTTAACAGGGGAAATTGAACACAGAGCTCACAGAAATAGTCCTCAGCCCTACTGGACATGGCCCCTTAGGCTTGGGAGAACTCTTACGTCTACTTCAATCTCTCATGTTTGCACTTTAGTTAATTCTTGGTCTGTATGGGTTTATGATAAATTTATCTCTGAATAAAATTTAAGAGTGAAGAAAACAAGAGCCTCTATACTATTTCCTTGGATTTACACAGAAGGGTTTTTAAAAAATGTTTTCCCAGGTGGTAGAGTAGGGGAGAGGTGAATTCATCTGGAAGCTCAAAAAAATATGTTTTAAATCACAATAATATGAAAATGTTTCTTTTTGTTCTAAGTATGAATAGATTTAAATGAGGGTAGTTTTTTCTTTTAGTGAAGTCTACTCGCTTTTCACGTGGCCATGAACAGAAGTGAAAAAGGGATAAAGATGCTTTAGAGAGTGGACTAGATTCAGGAATCTTAAGTGATGGAATTCTAGTAGCTTCGGTAAAATTAGTTTCTTAACTACTTAGATTCAATCAATATTTCCCAAGACTATTAGTTTCGGCAATGTTACTAAACAATGCAGTATGTGACCTGGGGAAAGACATATAAGGTACTTTGTATGTTCCCTCACTTGCGGGACTAGTAAGACTTTAAGTAAATTCAGTTTACATGTGTGAAAAGGTAGAGAACTCTGATTAATAAGTAACCATTTCCCAAGCCAAGTGCCTCCTGCTATCTGAAATGAGAGGAGAGCCCAGAGCCAGGGTGAGCCCCAGGAAATGGTTTTCATTTGAATAGATTGAACGGTCACTTTGGATATTGGAAATAGCAAGAGCCTAAGTTGGGTTAAGCTTAGCCTTTATAAGAGGTTAAAAAAAAAAGCTGGTCTGACTGAAGTCAGAGGTTGTTCTGGAAGCAGTGAAAGAGGATTTCATTTGGGGAAGATGGTCTTTTCTGTGGTGGGGTGGCAAGTAGGAGAAAACGTTTCAATTATGAGGTCACTACAATCTTCTGTGGGGGAGGCGGGAGGGTTGCCCTGGTGTAGTGGCAAGAAAGTGAAAGGCAGGATACAAAAGGCATTTCACCTGACATAATGTGCGACTCTTTTGACTAAGAAGAAGGTGATCTATTTCCCTTTCAAATCTTGATCTTGGCTCTCTCTTGAGTGATTTCCGCCCTACCTTTCTTCTTCATTATGAATGGATACATGTTTTACTTTGGGAAATTTGGAAAAATACAGAAAAAAAAAACATTAATAAGCAGCTCTACTATCACACTCAGAGATGATTTCAGCTAACATTGTGATGTATTTGCCCCCACTCTTGCTCTTAGAAGTGATTATTAAACAAGATGGGCTGGATGGAATACAAAGGTGAAGCAGCCCGATTTTCTTCCCCACTGTGGCTGTCGGGCTTCCTTCAATCAGTTCTCCATTTTCCACCCTTAGCCATGATCCAGGCAGAGCCCATAGCTTTCCTGTCACTTTCAGATAGTAGAATCATCCTGTGTGGGAACGAAGAAGTCCAGTTCAATCCAGATCAAGTCAGTGCTTCCTTCTACGCTGAGCTCAGTCTTTTTTGTAGCTTGGGGACTGGTAGCAGAGACTCTTTCGTTCTCCTTCTGCCACCTCATCAGCCTTTTTAGGAAATAGCACACCATCAGCCAAAGGCTGGATCTGTCCCACTGCTTCCCCTCTCTTTGCTCGACCACTCCAGCCAACTCCCACCTCAGACACTGCAGGTAAGCATCGGGCCCCAGGGTCTGCGCTGAAAAGCATTCTGAACCCCTATAATTGCACTTCCAATAATCCTTTCTGCAAAGTCTTTTATATTAAATGTTCCCGGTGATAATGCTGATAACTAGGATTCTTTTTTCCTTTTATAGCAAATGCTGTAGGACTGTGTCTTAACCCCTTTCTTGAGAATATAAGAATACTTGTTATCAATTACTCTCAGCTTTGGGCTTTGGTCAGAAGTTCAAGACAATAGAAAAAGTCCCACTTCGCATCCTAATACATATACACACACATAAAATTATCATAATTTGGACCACGTCACATCATTTTGCATTTTGTTTTCCTTTAGTATTATATATAGTGAGCATTTCCCAAGTCAAGCAAGTATTTCCCCCAAATATGTATTTCATTGCTTCATGATTTTTCATTACATTGATTGTCCATTCCTGATTACTTGTTCAACTATCACCCAGTTAGACATTTACAATTTGCCTAATATAAATAACACTGCAGTAAACACCCTATACGTGAATCTTGTGCACATGTTTGGCTACAGACTTAGGATGACTCCTAGAAGAGGAATGTTAAAATCAAAGGTTATGGATATATTTAGGCTCTTGGTATATACAGAAAAAAGTTCTCGAGAAAGATGAAATAACCACACACATGCATTTTTACCATTATTACCGTTTTTTTTTTTTTACCATTATTATCTTATTTTCACCTTTGGGATTTGATTAACGAGATACTCTATCTTATTGTTTTGATTTCTATTTCTTTGTTATTGAGGCAGACTTTTATTATTTTATGACTCCTTAAAGTTCTTCTGCAAATGACCTGCTCATTTTACTGCTCATTTTACCTTTTGGAATGTTAATATTTTCATAGTGATGTATAAACTCTCCATGCAATAAGAATATTCTTTTTTGTCATATTTGTTGCAATTATGGTCCAACTTGTTTGACTTGATTTTGTTTATAATATTTTCGCTTGCTCACAAAGATTTAGTAATAGATCCTCCAGAAATCAGGGCAAGTCTGTTGTGTATCTAAGAAAATGAAATGGGTCTCTCTTCACACACCTTTAAATCCTTTCCTCTGTTTCTCGTCTCCTGGAGTGTCCGTTTGCCCTCACAGATTCCTGCCGTCACCTTTCTCCAGATTTCTATTCTTCTGGCTTCTATACATGGGGAAGCCAAGAGGGCTTATTCAGGTAGAAAATAGTAAGGAAGGATTCTAGCCTTGGGATATGCTCACTTGCAGACCGATCACAGTGGCAAAAAATAAAGGACACCAGTTTGCCATCCATGAAAGAAGAGATCAGGGAAAGCAAAGGAAGGACCCTGAGCAAAGTGGACAAAACAAAAACAAACAAACAAAAATATCTGGTAGAGATCGTTCCTTAGTCCTTTCTTCTACTAGTTTGATACTTCTGTCTTCATCCTGAAATCAATACATTTTTCCTCCAGATTTCAGTTTTACATTTGTCTGTCTTCACCAAATCTCTTCATTCCTCCTTTCTAATTTACTTCCCCACTTCTACTCGTTTAGCCATAGCGAAGTGGTTTGGGTCCCAGGCCTTTGTGTGTGGTCTAACGAGCTCATTTACCTGACCTCAGTTACCTCTAGCACCTATATGCTCCCCCTCCTCACTTTATCCTGCACACCAGAACAAAATTAATATTCCCTTTAATGATGTCATTTTGTCTCTTCACAAGCCCTTCCCTAGCCCTACCCATTTACTAGAGGAGAAATGACAGCTAAAGTGACAATCAAGGGCCTCCCTGGTGGCGCTGCAGTTAAGCACTGCACTGTGGAGCTGTTGGCAGCGATGCAAGTTTTTCGCCCGCCAGGGAGATTCCCACATGGCGCCAGGGAGATTCCCACCTCTCTGCCTCACCCGCTGCTCCCCTCAGCAGTATATTTCTGTTGATCTGCCTGTTCTGCTCTCCACTCTGTCTCTGGTGTACCCTCTCTCCACCCCATGCCTCTGGCCTGTACCCCATCTTGTATGCATAAATAAATAAATCTTTTTTTAAAATGTGACAATCAAAATGCTTGGTGCATATAATTTCCACTGGATAAAAGAGAAACTGAGGTTCAAGGAAGTTAAATCTCTAAGTAATGTATAGTTTCTATGCTGAGGTGGAGCTGGGACTTTATCTCTATTCTCTGAATTCTTACACAAGAACCCAAGCTCCCACAGGGGAAGTCTAAACATCTTCGCCTTGCCAAGTCCAAGACATGAGAAAAAATTAGAAAATTAAAATAAGGACCTTAGCCTTTTTCAGGGTTCACTTTAATCAAACTTGTCTACTCGTCTCCCACTAGAAGCAACAGTACTCCCAAGCCTGCCAGCTTCTCTTGGGCCTTTGAGTCTTTCCTTGAAGTGTTAGAGAAATATCAACCTGCCTTCCCCCTCCTTTCACTTATTTAGAGTTCGACTGAATCTCTGCCTAATATCAAATTATTTATTAAATTGTCTTTTATGTCTGTGTACTTTTAAACTTTTGACCATCCTGCCAAATAGATTGTGAGCCTCTTGAGGTCAAGTCCATGATTTACATTTCTTTGTATCCCCCCTGTGCTCATTAGTCCAAGTATTTATTAGAAAAAAATTAGTTCATATGTGTTGATCCATGGCTGTTTCCTCTAAGCTGCTATCTTAGGAGACATAATTTTTAAAGAGTTCTCTCTTCTTGGCAAAATATTGATTCGATTTTGAGACCTTCTAGTCTTTGTACTTAATAGAATCAGTGATCATGAGTAAAGACAATATCTATTATAAAATTCTGAGTTTTACACACACACACACACACACACGCACACTAGTGGGAAATTCTCATTAAGTATTTATGTAATTTGCCTCCTAATAAACATGCAGAACCTTCCTAGGTAAGCCTATGGGAGGCATTATTGATACGCCTTAACAATAATTTAAAGCACCTATAGAAACCGGAAATCAGCTTTAGAGGATATTACATTAAACTTTTTTATCCATTACAATTCACTTGCTAGTAGATTTTGCAATGCTATTTGATATAATAAATAGAAGTTACTGGGAGACAAGATGTTTGAGAATATAGAGAAACCATCTAAGAGCTATTTTATGGGGGGAGGTGTTAAAGCATCTGCTTCAATTGACATTGCTTTGAAAATTGCATGAAACTTTGGAGATGATAAATGTTTACAATTTGCATCCACATTGTTACTAACACAATAGCCTGTTAAATCCCTTGCCATGAATATGAACAGACTGCAGACCATCCACATTATTTATCAAGAGGGAAACAGAAATTATTCACACATTTTAATTGCTCCTGTGGCACCAACAGTCTGAAAATGAAACATAAAGATGTAGCCTTGGGGAAGTTATTGCTGTGCAATGACTTTAGTGCAAACCTGACCACAGAGACCAATGCCTCTATCACAACTATGCAGGTACCTGAACAAAAAAGTTAATAGTTTCAACCCAGGTGGATGGATGGTGGACTTATTTTAAAACTCTTCCTACCCACTGCTCACTGTAAACTCAACAACTTTAACACATGACCCAAAATAAGGAAATCAGAGATTGGCTTGACGTGGAAAATGTATTTCACGCTCATCTTAAAGAGTTTTTCCTGGTCAAGGTGAAAACATTCTAATAAAAACAAGATCTCAGAGCCTCCCTGGTGACACAAGGAGTTAAGTCTCAGCACTATAAAGCTATGAGCATTCACTGCAGCACAAGTTCGATCCCCAGCCAGGGAGCTGACCCACATGGCACAGTAGACCTCTCCTATCTCACCTGCTGCTCCCCTCAGCTGTGTATTTCAGTCAATCTGCCTGTTCTGCTCCCCACTCTGTCTCTGGTGAATATTCTCACCACCCCGACCCCCACCTCCGACGCACGTCTAGCCTACACCACAACTCATGTATACATAAATATTTTTAAAAAGCTAGATCTCCTTCTTACCTAGAGAAATGTACCCTCCAGTATTACAAAATAAGCACCAAATTTGCTTCTGAAAGTTAAAATATTATAAAACATATCTTTCAATAAAAAATCTTATGGGGAAAATGTTAAGGAAAAGAATGGAAGTATTAGGAGAATTAGGGTTTTTATCCAACTAGGAGTCATTCCCTCAAGGACTGGTGGATTGAGGGAGAGTGATTAGTAGAGGGACTTAAAATTAAGTGCTAAGAGGAACCAGATGCCACGAAGATTAGACTGTTCTACCTGCCCTAAAGCTAAGACATGCAAGAGGAGGCAATAAGGGGTGGTGAGGAGCTTCAAATCAGAGAAGCCACCTTTGGCTTCAAGTCACAACAGAGGCCACCAATCTACATAAAACTCTAGAATGTTTATCCCAGATGCTCTTCCTCCAGCTCTCCTCCTCCGTGGCATCATCTTCAAAAATACGCCTCCTTTCTTGATGCTTCTTATGATACTTTCCCTGTTATGTCTCAAATTCTCAATACTTTTGAAAACATCACTTCTTTGTTAAAACTCAGAAATGGCTCTCATTTCACACAGACTACAGAGAAAGTCCCCCAAGTGGCCAGCAAAGCTTTGTGTGATCCACTTCCAACTTAGACCTTAGCTCTAAATGTGTTGCTCTTCCTAGAGTGTTTTTTTTTAAGATTTATTTATTTATGCATACAAGCTGGGGTGTAGGCCAGAGGGGGTGTAGGCCAGAGGTGTGGGGAGGGGGTGAGAGAAATCACCAGAGACAGAGTGGGGAGCAGAACAGGCAGATGGACTGAAATACACTGCTGAGGGGAGCAGCGGGTGAGGCAGGAGAGGTCTGCTAAACCATTTGGGAAGCCACCTGGCCAGGTATTGAACTTGTGCTGCAGTGGCTCTGGATAGCTTCATAGTGCTGTGACTTAACCATTTGTGCCACCAGGGAGGCCCCCTTCCTAGAATGTTCTTCCTCATTTTCCACTGGACTAACTCCTTGACCTCCAAGTCTTTGCTCAGACATCGCCTTCTTGGTTAGGCCTACCCTATCTTCTTTAAACCGCGCTGTGCCCCAGACCTCTGAGTCATTTCATTCAAGCTTCTTTTCTAAATAGCATTATCACCTTCTAGCAAACTATAACTTACTTATCACATTTATTCTTTATTTTTTGAGTCCCCCTTATAGAATGTATAAGTTCCACAGGGCACTTTCTTTTATTCTCTATATATCCCTGATACATAGAACAGTACCTGGGACATGGCAAGAAGCTATAGTTACTTGTTGAGTGAATGAATGAATGAATGAATGAATGAATATTTTATCTGTGAAGATACTGAGGTGCAGGTAAGATAAGTGATTTGTCAAAATAAAAATGAGCAAACTCCCTTTGTTTGGAATGTGTTTCCTACTATCGCTGGAAAACATCCTCTGTGAGTTAGAACTCAGTTATAGAGATCAGAGTTCTAAAAGAATGAACCTCAAAAGTTAAGAAAACTAACATTTCATAATAATTAAATTTTAAAGACTGGTAGATAATTAGATGTGGAATAGGATACAGGTTAGTAAAGAATACCAAATTATGTAGACGTCATCCAAAATAAGGGCAGAAATTACTGAAAATGGGCTTATGTGTTTATCAGTTTTTCTTATATAACTTATTATAAAACATAAACTTAAAATCATGTTGTTTATTGCAATGTATTACCAAATTTCCTTCTTAACCTTATAGACATTTTTTACACTTTCTATCAAAATGTTTTAACTTATTCCATTATTTTTCTCTTTCCCTGTTTTCTAAAACCCACATTTCATTTCTCTCTTCAGTTTTTCTAGTTTTTGTTATCAGCCTTATTTTACATGGCATAATATATGCCATAGTTTATCCTTATGTTTCAATAGACTTAACTATTGAGTCAATTTTTTTCTACATTTCTCTGTGTTTTGGTACCTATATGTCACTTTCCTTGACTTATCTTTGTGTGATAACTACTCCTTTACGTTGAGCCCTTTAATCAAGTTCCCTATAAATTTTGGGTCAACTGTGCTGATTTTTCTTTTATTTTGAAGTCTGAATTTTTAAATTAAGATTGTCTTCTCTTTGAATTCTCAACTGCTAATTTGATAATTCCACCAAAATATATGTTACTTCCTTTCCAATCTGTGTATTTTTTATTTCTTTTTCTTGCTTTATTTGTACTGGGTTATAATTCCCAGTACTATGTCAAATAAGAGCGGTAAGAGCAGACACTTTTGTTTTTCCCTGATCTTAGGAAGAAATCATTCCATCTTTTACCATTAAGTATAATGTTAGCCATAGATCTCCCTATAAATTTTTTCTATTAAGTTGAGGTGGTTCCCCTCTATTCCTAGTTTTGAGCTTCTATAATGTATGGGGTTTTTTGTAATATGTATTTTCTACATTGATAGGATATCAAAGATTATTTTGATTTTTTAATTGGAATATAATTAACACACTATAATGCACATATTTAAAGTATACAATTTCACAGCTTTTTAAAACTATATTCACATCAACATTAATTCCAGAGCATTTCATCACCCTGGAGAAACTGTACTCTGTAGCAGTGAACCCCTTTCTTCCCATTTCCTTGTTCCTGACAGCCACTAATCTGCTTTCTAATTTTATGACTTGCCCTATTCTAGATATTCGTCTAAATGGAGTCAGACAATATCAAACCTTTTTTGACTGACTTATTTCACTTGTAATATTTTCAAGTTTCATCTGTGTTGTAGCGTATATTAATACATTCTTTTCTGTGGCTGAATAATATTCCATCTTATGCATATATATATATACCATATTTTATTTATCAGTCAAAAGTATTTGTGTTGTTTCCATTTTCTGGTGATGAATAATGCTGCAATGAGCATTCCTGTGCAAATTTTATGTGAACTTTTTTTTCCATTGATGGGTATTTAATTATTGAACAAGCCTTAGTATATTAAATAAATTTCACTTAGTAGTGATGTATGCTTCTTTCATAACTTGTTAGATTTGATTTAATAATTTTTTTTGAGATTTTGCTCTCAAGAGATTTTGGTCTATAGTTTTATTTTGCTTTCTTTGAATTGTCTTTGTCTCATTTTTGTATTTACACTGGAGTATCTTTCCCTGTTTTCTAAAACTTGCATTTATGATTATGAATATCTCCTCCTCTTCTGTTTTCAGGAAGGAATTATAAAAATTTAGTCTTAATTCCTCTTAAGTATTCGGTCGAATTCTCCAGTGAATACATTTGGTCATGAAGATTTCTTTTTCAGGAAATTTTCAATTATGTGTTCAATTTCCTTAATCACTGTAGGACTATTCAGATTGTCCCTTTCATCTTGGTTAATTTTGGTTCTTTGTAGTTTTTAAGAAATTGGTATCAAATTTATAAACAAAGCTGTTTGTAGCATTCCCTTTTGTAGTTGAGAATCTGTAGTGACAGCCCATTCCTTTGTTGATATTGGTGATTTGTGCCTTTGTCTT
This sequence comes from Scalopus aquaticus, assembly GCA_004024925.1. Lineage (NCBI taxonomy): Eukaryota > Metazoa > Chordata > Mammalia > Eulipotyphla > Talpidae > Scalopus > Scalopus aquaticus. The sequence goes on along the minus strand of PVIJ01002225.1, from coordinate 125,922 downwards.
GCAAAAGGTTTATCCATTTCTTACATTGATTTTCTCTACTGTTTTCAATACCATTGATTTCTGCTGATATCTTTGTTAATTCTTCCTTCTGCTTGTTTAAGTCTGTTTTGTTTTGTTTTGTTTTTTCTCTTGAGATAGAAATTTAGATAGCTGATTTGTGGCCTTTCTTCTTTTCTAATATAAACATTAAGTGGCATAAATTACTCTCTCTGCTTTCTCTGTGTCCCACAGATTTTGTTACATTGTTTTATTTTCATTTTTATTTCCATTCAGTTCAGTGATCTTTTTTTTTATTTCCCTTGAGACTTCCTCATTGACCCATAGATTATTTAGAAGTGCATTGTATATTTCTGTATTTTGAGGGTTTTTTGTTTCCTTTTTGTTAATGATTTCTACTTTGATTCTATTATAGTCAGAGACCATACTCTACATAATTTCAATTCTTCTAAATGTTTTGAAATTAGTTTTATAGCCCAGGATATGACCTATGTATGTGAATGCTCTATGGGCACTTGAGAAGAATGTGTCCTCTGCTCTTGCTGGAGTAGTCTATAGAGCCTGCTGAGATGGTGTTATTCTATTTTCCACTTCTGCTGATTTTCTATGAGTAGCATCAATAACTGAGAAAGGGGTACTGAAGTTCCAATTATAATTGCAAATTTTTGTCTAGCTCTCCTTTCAACTTTATCAGATATTTTTGTTATTTTGGGGTTTTTCCCCATATATTTTGAAACTCTGTTATTTGGTACACACACATTTAAGATTGTTGTATAATCTTGGGGGATTAACCTCCATGTAAATAGACAGTATCAAACTCTGTGCTACAAGGTGAGATAATTGCAGATTATGATCAAAGCATGAGTATTAAAACTAATTATTATCAGGTGCAAAAACAGGACACTTTGTGTTTTTCAAAAAATATATAGGTTTTAGGGCCTCCCTGGTGGCGCAGCGGTTAAGTGCTGCACTGTGGAGCTGTTGACAGCGGCGACGTGAGTTTGATGCCCGGCCGGGGAGATTCCCACATGGCAGGGCAGATCTCTCCTGCCCTGCCCGCTGCTCACCTCAGCAGTGTGTTTCTGACTATCTGCCTGTGCTGCTCCCCACTCTGTCTCTGGTGAGCCCTCTCGCCACCCCATGCCTCTGGCCTGTACCCCAGCTTGTATGCATAAATAAATAAATCTTTTAAAAATATATATATATAGGTTTTATTTTTTGAACAGTGCAAAGAGTTCCCATGCCCTGGCTCCACCTATACCCCCTGCCCTCCCCGCCCCCCCCCCACAGCCTTCTCTACTATCAACATCCTGCACCAAGTGGTACATTTGTTACAACTAATTAACCTACACAGTCACATTATTATCATCCAAAGTCAGTAGGTTACGTTAGAGTTCACTAACAATAAATATTGGGTACAATAAATATTGGGGATCTTGAAAAATGTATAATGACAATTATCTACCTTTATAGTCTTATATAAAATAGTTTTATTGCCTTAAAAATCTTCTGTATGCTATTTATCCTTCTCTTCCCCTTAGCCCGTGGCAATTCCTGATTATTTTACTGAGTGAGAATTAAATATATATTAAGAATCTGCTCAACACTGTGTACTGCAGTGTGTTACAGTTTTCTGTGGTTTGATTCATTTTATTCTTTCACCAACCTCACAAGGAAGGGTTATTGGCACCTTATACGTGGAGTTATGTGGGGCTCAAAGAGGCCGACCTTAGTCACAGGCAGCTCGCGGAGGAGCTGGGATTCTAAGTCAGAACAATCTTGCTTTATCCCTTTGCTCTTTCGTGGGGGCAGGCAGCTGCTCTAGCTCCATAAATGATACTCTCACAGGGTTTGATAAAATGCCATTTTCCTGAAGCAAAGAAATGGCTTCTTAAAAGCCAGAGTTTTTAATCAGTTGAGATTGGTTAACTGGTTGCATGCAGGAAATACAGTCTGTGATCTCAGGAAGAAGAGAAAATGGGTTTACTGAACATCCAGTCAGCTGGTATCACAGGTCTATGGAACCAAAAGGGATCCATGCATGGACAGACTTCAGAGGGTGGTAAAAGCATTCAGAAGATATATGCAAAGTGTTGCCTTTGTGTGCATATTCTTGAGGAGAAGGATTGTATTGAGTATGGTTAGAAGTTGAATTTAAGCTGAGGCTTAAAGATAAGTAGAGGTGGGAAGGGTGAGGATAGAAGGTGAGAATTATCTAGGGAGAGAAACACAGCAAAGGCACAAAGACAGATGAATTCAATGTTTGGGAAATGGCCAAATGCTCAGGGTAACTGAAGTTTATTTCAAAGAATATCCATTTAATCAATCATGCCCTCCTATGTGCCAAGGAATATGGTAGATGTTGGCTCTATAAGGGTGAAAAAAGGACAATTAAACAAGGTGTGAAGTGTTACTAAAGATATATAAGGTGCAATGGGCACCTACTACAATTACACCTGAACTTACCTAGATTATGGAAGACATCCTAGAGAAGAGACATATAAACTGAGCCCAGAAAGGAAAGTGGGAGTTATCTAAACTAAGAGTGGGTAGAAGAGAAACATAATCCAGCCCTCCTGGCATATTAAGTGTATTCGTAGAATATATGAATAGCTGCTAGACAGCCTCTGTTAACTGAGGTCAAGCACACAAGAGAAGGAATGGCAAGAAACGAGGCTAAAGAGATAGACAGCACCAGATGCAGAAGACCATGTAAGTTATATGAAGAAATTTGCATGTTATCTTAAGGACAACAAAAAGGGATTTAAGCAGGGAAGTAGAAGTAAACCAGAATTAAAATCATCTAGCTGCAGCATAGAAAAAGAATTGGGAGCAAGACTGAATATAAGAATACTGTTTGAGGCACAATTGCAGTAGTCCATGATCTAAATGACTAGACTGTGGGTGATGGTGGTAAAGATGCCAAAAGATAGATGAACTTGAGAACTGGGAGATATGATTCATGGAACTTAGTCTTAACTGACTATGGAGGTCAAAGAAGTCAAGAATTTGGACCAGGCTTTGGTCAGAGGAACTAGGTAGGTAGAGGTATTTAATACTAAGCTGAAGAGTGGATTTTAACTGAGATTTCAGTTTGGGAAGTTGAACTTACATTGAAGCTTAATTTAAACTGCCAACTGGAGGCATCCATGAAAACAGTGTGATTTATGGGCTTGGAACTCAATAGAGAGGTCAGGAATGACAATATAGATCTAGGAATTGTCAATAAGGTAACTAATCTTGGAAATGGATATGATTTTTAGGTAGAGTATGGAGTAAGCAAAAAGTAGGTCAGAGACAGTTCTTTGATGAATACAGTGTTCCAGGGCAACCCCAATGTGAAATGGGTTGGCCTGTCTGTGGGTCCTCACCCATGTGCTTAAAAGGGACTTATAATGAGACTCAGCTGCAGGTACACCCAAAAAGGGCAATAAAGGGTTTATTTGCCAAAAAAAGGGGGGGGGGGATGAAGAAATGAATAACTCAGGGAGAGAGAGGTAAATTGGTGAATGCGACCTACCAGTTCTGCTGAACTGGAACCCCAATTGCACGCTGAAAGCTGGCGAAAAACCAAGGGTCCCAAGGCCCACGTCTGGTCATATACCAACCCTGGCTGCCTAACTCCACCCTTAGTTCCCAGTAAGTCACCCTTTGTTGGTGATGACATTACGGGATTTGTAGTCCTTGGGGTCTTGGATCTCTTTGGTCTCGAGTGGGAGTAGGGTCCAAAAAACTATTTGTGGAGTTTGTTCAGGACATCCTTTCCCCCCAACAATTGGGACATTAAGCACGCTAAGGAGATTGAGGCATGCATGCATATGTAAGCAGGAAGGAAAGCAGAAAGAAGGCAAACAAAGAAAATGCTTTAAGGGGCAGTTGATGGTCTTGCCACGGAAAAGTTAAACTGAATAAGGGTAAAAAGCGCTCATTGAATACAGTGATGAGAATTAATTTAAAGCAGCAAGTGTTTAACACATTGCAGTGTGTTAAAGAAGGCAAGCAGACAGCTATTGGAGAAGTTGGTTTGGAATAGAGAAGAGAGGGCAGTAACTGGAGCTGGAAAGAAGAGTTCTTCATTAACGGAGGAGAGATTTGAGCAGGTTTATGGAACACTTGAGCACCTGGAAGGATGAAACCAGAGTGTGGAAAGCTTGGAATCCCAGGTGGGAGACGTTCCCAGAAAACTGGGAGCCATTTCAAGTAGGACAATGACATGTTCTGCTCAGGTCCTGCTGCTCCCAAGAGACATCCTACTTTAAAGAAACTCATCCTGCCTTAAAATGAAGCAAATGTTTCAGTTGGTTTTGGAGATGCAGTCCTTCTTCCCAACATTACTTTTAAATTGTCTAACCTTTCTCTACTTTCTTTTTTTTTTTTTTTAAAGATTTATTTTTTATTTATACATACAAGTTGGGGTACAGGCCAGAGGTGTGGAGCGGCAAGAGGGTTCACCAGAGACAGAGCGGGTAACAGAACAGGCAGATCAGAAATACACTGCTGAGGGGAGCAGCGGGCAAGGCAGGAGAGGTCTGCCGCGCCATGTGGGATTCTCCCCGGTCGGGCGTCGAACTCGCGTCACCGCTGCCAACAGCTCCACAGCACAGTGCTTAACCGCTGCGCCACCGGGGAGGCCCCCTTTCTCTACTTTCTTACTAGAAATTTCTTTCTAGTAGAATGAAAATTGTGTTTAATCTGCAATTGTTTCAAACTGAATTATCATTACAATTAGATTTAAAGGGCGAGTTCAGCATTCAGTCTGCTAGTTGATAAAATGTAGCAGATTCTGTAGTTTCTTGTTTGTCCTAACATTCTTAAAGCAACTCTTCTACACCAGAGTATTATATTAACCCATGTCACAAAAGGCAGCCCCAGGATTGACAGAGAAACATTCAGATGCAAATTAGTGTGGTTGTGGGAAGAGAAAAGGTATTGGATTATTTGAGGGATTTAAATGAAAGAATCCTAGTCATTCTTGAAAGCAAAAACAAATCTTAAATTTGCTTCATAAACAAGATTTACTACAAGATAATAAATTTAGACCCATATGGGAAGGTCCCTGAGCTTCAATATCTCCTGCCTTGTCCATAAATCACATTATTGATCAAGTATAAATTAATGCATGAAAGTATAATTTGTGTATTGGAACATACAAGACCTCATTTATTATGGGAGAATGAAGCAGAAAGCAATTTTCATATTATGAACACCTAGATTAAACCATTTAGCATTTTTTAAAAATCTTAGCCAAACGTGATATGGCACCATGTATTGACAGAATGGGTCTTATCTCCCATGAACCTCTTCTCTCCCACTGTCAAATGAAAAATGTTAGAATTCCTGCTATGGCTTTTGCGTTGGGCCCTGAGGAAGAGCAAGTAAGACAAAGCAGTGAGCATTAAGTGACAAAGTCATGAAAAGAGATGGGAAAAAGAACCTCTAAGAATTTCATTAGTAATTCTATGTATTTTCTCCCAGTGACTGATACATCTTGGGAGTGGCTATTGCACATTTTATTTGACTTTCTCCCTTGATGAGATTTGCTTTGCTGGAAGATCTACCCATCAAATAATGGTTATTGTTGAAACCAAAATAACAGAGAGCAAGCATAAGCAAATGTCTGATTATACAAGCTATTCATTGGTACATTAAAAAGGACCCAGTGCCTTTATTAAGAAGCCATGAAACATCATGTCCTTTGGGGCATATCACAAAAGGGTAGAGATACAGTAAATCAGTGAAAACTGTACTAATTGGGGAGGTAGGAGAGAAAAAAAATCACTTTTCAGTACAGTTCGTGGCAAGATTCCTTCTATAAACTCCAAACTCACACCCTGCATCAGTGTCTTCAACCCTGGCTAAGCTTCAGAACAACTTGTGTGACTTTTTAAAAATATATCCAAGGCCTGCTTCTGGGTCTGCTAAATCTAAATATCCAAATTTTGCCTCTCCCATGTTCTGTGTCTTTTTTTTAAAGCTTTTCTTGACTTTGATGTAGTCAGGGTTGAAATCTTGCTCCAGAGCCTACAGCTACAAATGAGTTCTTAAGAGAAGCAACATACAGGGTTAGATGAAAATTAGGGAAACTTGGTGTTAACAGCAAAGGTTCAGCGTTAGCTAAAATTTTCTAGGCCCTTAAATGGAGGAGTGGAGTAAATATAAGTAAGATTATGCACAGGGCCATAAGGACACAAAATAGAGAAAATAAAAGATATCCTTCAGCTTTCTCTTGGACTAGTGTCTTGGTAAGATCTCAAACAATTTTAGAAAACTAGGAGCACAATTAAAGTTCACTCATAAGATATAATTCTGAGGCAAGGTACAATAAATAAATCCAATGTGGAAAGGGTCCCAAGATAAGAAGTCAAGAGCTCTCGGGCTTCTAGTAGTTTGTACATGAAATATGGCTAGTGTGAAGTGCACTGGATTGAGATGTATAACAATACGTGTACTGAGATAAATTTAAGTGATACGCACACCATATTCAAAAAGTGGAAAAACTATCATTAATAACTGTATATTGACTGCGGGTTGAAATGATATATTGAGTATGCTTAACGAAGTATATTTGTTAAAACGATTTACTTTAGTGGGGATAGTAGAAATCCTAAAATTATATTATGTTGCTGGCATTATAGCTACATAGGACATCACTAGTGGTTAAAACCTGGGAGACTGCCCGGTACTCAAGCACGGGGAGAGAGGGGAGGTGGAGGCTTGAAATGAAGGAAAGGAATAAGCTTTGTCTTCAACGACCCATATAAAATAACCCCCTAGAAAAGATAGCCACTGTGTGGGACCACCTGGGCAAGACTGAGAAGAGTGTCTCGGAGGAGGTCACAATGATCGAGTTTCCTTGAGAGCCCCCAAACCCCAAAAAATAGGTGTTCAGGATTTCAAGGATCACGATATAACCAACCAGACTCGCTTTGGACGCTGCCAGCTGGGCGTGGGAGGTCCCTGCCCAGAGGGTGGAGCATTGCCGGGTAGTGCAGGGAAGGCCCAGCAGCCACGCGGTTCAGGAAACCACCCCAGCGGCTGGATAGGAGGAAACTTCATTAGCCCCTCCTTCGATGACTCTCCTTAGGCCCTTACCCCGAAAGAGGGAAATCTCTTCCCCAACCTGTAGAAACAACGTCCTCCCGGCCCAGGACTACGATCCACTCCGCGGCCGTTCACACAGTGTCCTAAAAGCCCTGACCTGGGTGGGCAAGAAGGTTGCGGGTAAAGAAGAAACTCAGGTGTGCGTTCGAACAGCACGCGCCTGCGCAAAAGCCCCTACTCGTCTGGTTTCAGCTTTAGTGTCTTCGTCCCGCCTCCTCTTCCCCGCCCCCACCTGCGTATGTCACAAAGATTGACGTGTAAAGCGAACAATCACAGCCCCACTCCTCCCGAGTCAGTAGGGAAAGGGGAGGGAGGGGGGGGAGGGGAGAGGACGGAAGGAGCAGGTTTCAGGGGCTGGCTTGTCCCGGTCACCCAATCAGAAAGCTCTGGGGAGAAGCGGGGCGGGGCCCTAGAAGAGTGTGGGGGGTGGGGCTAGGGAAAGGAGTTCGAAGGCTGCGGGAAGGAGAGGGCGGGCTCCCAGCGATTAAAAGCGGCCAATCAGAGCGCACCGGCTTCATTCGGAGAGCGGCGTGGGGCGTCGCCGCCGCCGCCGCGCGCGCCGGGGGCTGGTTAAGGCCATGAAACAAAAGAAACCCTGAGAGGGGAGCCGCTGCCACCTCCACCAGCCCGCCCCGCTGCCGTCCCCACCCACCCACCTAGTTACCTACCTCTGCCTCCTTCCCCTGCCCCTCCACCCCGCCCTCTCCGGTCTCCGGGCGGCCCTGGCGCTCCTCAGGCCAGGTCGCCAGCCCCGCCGCCTCCCCAGAGGAAAGGTGTTAGCGCGCTGAGCAGGGCCGGGGCCCTGTCCGCCATGGGGCTCGCCGCCCGCCGCGCCTGACCCGGCCGCCGCCGCCGCCGCCGCCATTGACAGCGCGCCGCCGCGATGCCGAGCGGCAGCTCCGCGGCCCTGGCCCTGGCGGCGGCCCCGGCCCCCCTGCCGCAGCCGCCCCCGCCCCCGCCGCCGCCGCCGCTGCCGCCGCCCGCTGGCGGCCCCGATCTCGAGGGGGACGGGCTCCTGCTGCGGGAGCGCCTGGCTGTGCTAGGCCTCGACGACCCCAGCCCGGCGGAGCCCGGCGCACCGGCGCTTCGGGCCGCGGCGGCGCAGGGCCAGGCCCGGCGGGCGGCGGGACTGTCTCCGGAGGAGCGGGCTCCGCCCGGCCGGCCCGGGGTCCCGGAGACAGCCGAGCTGGAGCTGGAGCTGGAGGAGGACGAGGAGGAGGGGGAGGAAGCGGAGCTGGACGGAGACCTGCTGGAAGAGGAGGAGCTGGAGGAGGCAGAGGAGGAGGACCGACCGTCTCTACTGCTGTTGTCGCCGCCCGCGGCCGCCGCCTCCCAGACCCAGCCGATCCCGGGCGGGTCCCTGGGTTCGGTGCTGCTGCCCACCGCCGGCGGCTTCGATGCCCGGGAGGCGGCGGCGGCGGCGGGGGTGCTCTACGGAGGGGACGATGCCCAGGGCATGATGGCGGCGATGCTGTCCCACGCCTACGGCCCCGGCGGCTGCGGGGCGGCGGCGGCGGCGGCGGCCCTGAACGGAGAGCAGGCGGCTCTGCTCCGGAGGAAGAGCGTCAACACCACCGAGTGCGTCCCGGTGCCCAGCTCCGAGCATGTCGCCGAGATTGTCGGTCGCCAGGGTGAGTGCGGGGAGGGTGGGTCCAGCTGGGCATGGCCCGGGGCGTGGGTGGGGAGACTGAGGAAAGGGGCTCCGGGCTGAAAAGATGAGCTCGGCAAGTCCCCAAAGTCCTTAGAGCAAGGGTTCTGGGAGGAGCCGAGAGTTGTGGAGATGGGAAGATGGGTCACCTTGCAGAATTCCACGGTGTACCGCTCGTTTTGCATAAAAGGTGTTAAGTTTCTCGAGCCACCCATTCCCTCGGTGTTCACTTCACTAGGGCTGTATTCGTGGAACACCGTCTTGGCGTGGCATCAAAAACCTTAGCGAGGTGGTAAAAGGTCGGGTCGGTGGAGGATCTGTGTTGTGCTCCCAAGGCTTTGCGGTTGCAAGTTTGCATTGCCCACCGTCTTGTAAAAGTGCTCAGCTTCCCTAAGACAGTTTGTTCCTACGAAGAAATGGACAGAAATGGAGTGTCGGAGAAAGAGTTCTTTTTAAAGGGAAGGGGATGATCTTAATGGACCTTGCCGCCGCCGCCGCTGCCAGCACCAGCCGCCGCTCCTCCGCTATTCACAAACTTAGCTTTTGAAGAGCAGCCTACCTCGCTATTGATCTTATTGTATTCCTTTTTATACGTTTTAACTCTCGAAAAGGCACATTGGCCATCTTTGCGAGCACTTTAATGTAGTCGATGAAGGAAAATTGGACAGTCGGGTAATTGAGTTAAGGAACTTTATGCGTTTATACAGTTTTTGGTAAATTCTCTTCTTCACTCGCCTGCACCACCAGTACTGCAGACAGACTCCTCCCACATTGTTCAGACAAAGGACCTATGTCTCAGATTCCAGGAGTAGATTCGTGAAGGTGGGGGAAGGGGATGCCCAGAGTACCTCTGTATCCGACATTTTTAGGGAAGGTCCTGTCGTCTTTATGGAGCTTCTTTCCCCCCCCATCCCCCTTTATCAAAAAGGTAAATATATCTGCAGTAGCCCTGTTAAAATATGGTTTAGACTGGTTGATGTGTTCTCTTTACTGTTGGGTGAGAGCATTGTTGGGGTCAAATAAAAAGAAATGATGGCGCTCCTGCTTATTAAATGATCTCATCTTTCCCAAGTGGTCTAAAGTACACATAAAAAAGAGGTTTGTGAATACGGTGGTTTCAGATATCAGAGTTGGCTCATTTCTTACCTCTAGTATTTTAATAAGAAAAATTCATCGAAATCTGGATAGAGGAGATAGCTTATTCCAGAATGCCTGATAACTGGTACATGAAAGGTACCATTCAAAGCTGGTGCCCTTCACCTGAGAATTTATTCTTGTAGTTTGCATGGTAAATAAGTTTCACATGCCTTCTTTGACTTTTGCAATACTCAGAATAGTCATCCAGGAAAGCGCTGTTTCACTTACATAGGATAAAATGATGATATGTCAATTTATAAATCCAGAATAGTTGATCACTCATTTAAGAACATCGAGGAATTTCTAGGTGTGTCAAGCTTTTGTTTCCTCAGGCATTGAATTTGTGGCATTTGGGGATGTGAGATTGATTCACTTGCTGCTCTGAAGAAGCTATCAGTCTAGTAAACAGTGAAATAGCACTGACAATGTGTATGACAAACAAAAGTTGTGCCTGTGAGAACATAAGCCCTGAACAGCCTTGGAGAAGGGATGAGATTTTAACAAATGGAGACGGAAGACTGAGGAACAAAGTGAGGAAAGGTGTGGAGGAATAATCTCTAGCTAGGTATGACTGAAAAGTTGTGGGGTTTTTTTGATACTCAGGATCTGTAAAGGAAGGGGAGTGGTGAGAAAGGGCTGGGAAAGGTGTATGTTCTGATCCAAATGTGGAAAACCCTAGGCAATATACTACGCAGGCTGTTACCATCTCTGCACAAGTTGCTTCAGTGTGACTTTGGTGACAGCTTGGTAAAACAAAGGAAAAGAGCATTATCTGCTAGTGTGACTAAGGGATAAGACTGACATTTTGCATATTTGGTTAATAAACTTTTATTCTCTGTTTTACCCTTTAGAGACTATAAAATGGTCCTTGGTTGCACTTTTATCTTCCTACAAATCCATTATTTAAAAGTAAACTGAGTTTTAATTTTGTATCATCTATTAAATTGTAGCTAATGAGTTTTCTTTTTTAGGGCTGTGTTTACTACTTAATAAGGAAATGTGACTCTTTATGTCTCAGAGCATTGAGACAAATTACTGACTATTCCTTACCCCCTTTCATTTACCTAGAGTTGACAGTACTGTTAAAAATTTGTCATCATCCTCTATCTTATCTTCCCAGCAGAAAGTCTTGTGCTTTTCCTGTTCTGAACCATTCAATTAGTGGATCATTGACCCCTTGGCCACAGGAATAAAACCTGTATTTCCCCGCTCCTACAGAGATTTAGACAACTTCTCATGTTTGTATTCACAGTGTGAAATTTCCCCATGGGAGAGGAGTACCTTACTCCCTCAGTGAGTAAAACAGGACATATCATTTAATTTACTTGTTTGCTTCAGATGAGCTATATTTTTATCCTTACAAATTATCCATTCCTGCCATTTTATTCATTACCTGAAGTAATAATTTTCTGTTCGACATCTCTTAATTGCTTTTAAGAATAATTATGTCACAGATGGAGACATTTATGACTTGGGTTCTGAAAGCAGAGTAGGACAAATGGAATTCTGAGTCATATAGACTGACAACTCATGTAGATGGCCTCTGGTTGCAGTGTCTTTCAAAATAACACCACTGATTTTGATAGTGATGAAAGTTGGCAGAATGTTGACCTCATATTCCTACTCCCCAGTAGCATATGGTCATTTGCAAATGTTAGATTGGCCTTGTTTTTTCAATTTTGCATCCTATTTTGAAACTAACAATATTGTAAAGCTCAGAAACTAGAGGGGCTTATTGACAATTTCAAAAGTTTTAGAGTGAAACATTGAAAGTAAATCTGAACAGATCTTTGTAAAAATGTAGTACCAGCAAGACACATTCACAGTGGTTAACATAAGTTTTAATGACTCAACATACTTTTTACCAAATTTGTACATTGTGTCCAGTTTGACTAAAAAGGTAATTAAAGTAGCACTCTATGCCCATCTTATTTAACTAAGTCATCAGTATCTACTGTCATAAATTCATTTGTTTTAGAGACTCATAACTCCTAGTTTTATATCACTGTTTAAGATTAGTGTGTGTGTGGATCTGTTTTCATTGGTGACTTTAATCAATGGTGTGTAGGTGTGTGTGTTCCTACCTTCATAGTCTAGAAAATCTCTAGCTTTTAATTGTATCTGTACTCCCAATATTTGAGTGTTTACGTATGAATAGTATATATGCTGATATATTTTTTTAAAACTTATATATTTAGGAATGTGATAAAAATGGAAACTGGAATTCTTTTTTTTAAATCTTGCACTCCAGTGGATTTTCTTGCATTCCAATTTTGTCTATCACTAAATCAGACCCTTCTGGAAATGTTTTTCTTCTTTATTGAGCTACTTTGTCTCCTCTGCTCCCCAGTAGTTTTGCATTTTGTCACTTTTAAAACATTACATTATTTCAATTTGTCCTTAAATGTGTCCATGTAATAATTTTTCCCAATTTCTTAGGATGAGACCACTCTTGAAGGTCTAACAACTGAAATAGGTGTCAGCATGTTTGTCTAGGTATGAAGAGAAATTTATGCTGTATATAATTTCTCTATTCAAGAAAAAATACACATTTCATGAGAAGAAAAACTTTCAGAATAATACTGAAGTGTGCAATGTTTTTTCCTTTTATGGTTTTGGAGGTGGGCAAATCATTATTTTTCTCTTTGCCAGGTACTAAGTCACATGTTTTAACCCTGCTAGGTAGTTATCCATATTTTATAGATGTAGAAACTGAGGTTCTAATAACAGCATAATTTTGCTCACTTAATTTTCTTACCTACTAGAACTTGGATTTAGACCAGATTTAGGTAAAGTTCTTTACATTCTATATTACTGCTTCATTATTGAAGCATTCTACTCAGGAAGGTTAATAACATTTTGGGTAATTTCTGCCCTAAGCATCTGAGTTTTGGGATATTGTATTTCTGGTAAGTATAACTTAAAATGTCTTTACTGTCCAAATTAATAAAAAAAATGATGTCTTTTAATGATTATTCTGATATTATAGTTCTAATTTGTCTAAATAAAACTTTGGCATATGTAGCTCAGAAAGTTAATTTGTGTATTATATACTATCAACTTTAAAAAGTATAAATTGTAACTTTTCTAGGCCTTAACTTTTAAATTTAGTTGATATTAGTTTGTATTGACTCTGGAGCCAGTGGGAAAGGTTCAGTTATTATAATTGTTTGTAAATGGGTGGAGAATCTCCAGCCTTTTCTTCCTGCCTTATTCAGATAATGAACTATTGTGATTCACTAGGGAGGAAAAGGGTGTATTTTGTACCTCCTGGTTACCAACAACCTAAAAAGGATCCTGGGAGTCAAGTATTTGAGAACTGTTAATTACTGTTAGGATTTCTATTCAGAAAAGTTTCCAACCATGTTTCTGGGTTAGAATTCTAGATCTTTTTACATCTCGGTTTTCAAGGAAAGGTAGCATTTAGTTATGAGATGTACTTACTATATTGCTGATTTCATTTTTAATGTATTTGATATTTGTACAAATTGAACAGTTTTTGCCTTAAGTTGAACGCAAAAAATGTTTTAGAATGTTTATTTTAATATAATAATACTGTAAACTACCCCAAATTTTCTTTAACTGTCTCTGCACAACTGTAGTATATTGGAAAGAGTCATAAATTGAAATTCCTGAATAGTGGTTACTCTGCCAATAACGCACTTTGTGATCTTGAACAAGTCACTTAAACTCCATAGACTTCAGATTCTTTTTCTGCAGCTGGTATAATACATACTATACTTTAGAGATTCTGACTGAGAGGGGAAATGGACATATATGAAACTATAATAAACATGTTACTTTTGTTAAGTTAAATTAATTTCAACTAGTCTGTTTAGTTTCATTTACTTTTTCTTGGCTTTCACACAGTTTCACACACTGATCTAATGTAATGGAACTAGAACCAACTGATGTCTGAATGCCTGTTAGATACATGACAGTTCTGTCCAGATAGGCTAAATTATGCTGTGATCACGGCGAATCCAACACCCCAATAGTTAAACATCAAAGGGGCTCTGCTTCTTTTAGGCATTTAGGAATGGGGGCAGATGGAGCGACCACCATCTCAAGTGTTGACCGGTCTTCCTCTGTGCTGGAGGAATGCGTGACGGTGGCGTTGCACGTGCCACTTTAAGTGTTATACTGGTAGTAGTAATTATCACATCTTTTCATATCTCATTAACCAGAACAAGTCATCTGACCACACATCTGGCAAGAAAGTGCATTACAACCAGTCCACAAGGAGAGAGTCAAATATTAGTGAACAGCCATGGTGTCAACCACAGTAATATTTTGTGATCTGTGGAATTGGTACAGGATTTTTTTAAATGTAATTGCTGCCATGTAGATTTTGTGATTTAAAGTTGAACTCAAGAAGGAAAAAAAGGAATGTTCATAAGATACTAAATAAATGTCCTTGCAATTTAAAATTCCTTTAGGAAGCTCCAATTCAATTATGGATAATCTATTTAAACTCCCATTGACTTTCAGGTGATTCTAAAATGATATGTTTTTTATTAAACTGTGCCTTAATTCTTCACAAATGACTTAGAGACATAATTTGTGGGTTTCCTTTTAGCTCCTTTCCTGTGCTACCATTAGGTACCATATAATAATGTATAAAGATTAAATCTGATATTAAGCCTTTAAAATAATTTTCTAATGTTAGAATTGCCAAGCTCAATTATACAAACTAAATGTATGCATGTCCTAATGCCACTTGAATATTTTGAATCTTTATTCCATGGCTGGTTTTGAGAATAAGTTACACTGTGTAATTATAGAACCCCTTTCATGCCAGTGTTTGGAATTTAAAGACAATTCATCTGGGTATGCTTTGTTGCCTTTGTCCAGTAAGCAAAAACTATAATTCATTGTATGCAGGAAAGCCTGGTTTAACTACAGTTTTATCATGAAATACCATTAAAACAATACACAATTATTAGTAATATACAAATAATAATTAAAATAGTGCAAATTCTCTAGGTACAGATGTAATAGAAGATAGGCATAAAGTAGTTGGAGGGCTTAGTTCCAGATAACTAGAAAATCTATCAAAAAAGGTTATCAGTGTAAAAATACTTTGCAATTTGAGTCATCCTTTTTATTACTGCCCCCTTTTTCTGTACCATTCTCCTTTCCCCTTTGTGTTATCTTCTACCTTTCCAGTGTAGTGTATGGAATGTGTGTTTCTTATAGAGAGAAAAAAAAAGCTTTCATCTGTTGTTCTCAGTCCCTCCTCCCATTTGTTGTGAGGATCAAGATTGAGAAGCTGTTATTAGTACATATTCACTGTTCAGCTGAAAGTATAGAGATAATAAATTATATATAAGGTTAAAGTGAGGTTTAGATTGTACTCCAGTACAATCTAAATGTCCAGTACAATTTAAATGCTATTGAAACCAATGATTGTATTTTAGTACATTTTGCTAGGGTATGCTGCTAATTAAATGATATAAATTATAAATTTTTATGTTTATAGTATGTCTTAAAATTTATTTAAAATCAGAGCTTTTGAAATGTATTTCCTGGTGAAGAGCTAAACTAATCTGGAAGAGAATCATTCACAAATGAATCTGAGTCCAGTATATGAGGTTACCAAACAGGTAATTCTGAAAGTTTCTATTAGCATCTTCTAAAGAGCAGGAACCTGATTTTAAAATCCCCATTTAGGAAAATTGTTCAACCTTTCACCTCTCATTTACACTCTTTGAGTTTTAGTGAAAAGCCAGATGTCCTATTTATTAAATATTTTTACCCTCTTGCCTAAATAAAGTGAAATAAAAAGGGGGCATTACATTTAGTTTAACTTCTTTTTAAAATACCTTGTATGTCAGAGAATTCTTCTGAACTCTTTTAAGACTCAATGAGGAAAATAAGATTGAGAGAATTGAGTGTGTCTGGGAGTGACTAGTTTAACTTGGGGTGCGTCTAGCCTTCAGTTTTCTTCATGTTTAAAATGCGATTGAATTGGATGATCTCTTGTAGCCCACATATTCTGATTTTTGTCCAAAAAGAGTCCCTAAAGTCATGCAAAAATAAACCTTGTTTCAAATTGCCAGTTAGATTGACTTCAGCATAAATCCTAGTTTTTTAAACTTCGTATGATCTTAACATGCATTTCACAGTCTTAATGTAGCATTAGGAGGTAAATCCTCTAAATGCCTTTAGCTGGCTAAGAAAATTGATTCATTTTATTTTAACAATAACAAACATTTAGTGTCATCTCATATTTGATCCTTATTTCTACCATGCTGGTAAGAAAACATCTATGTAAGGAAACATCTGTATATAAGTTACTATGTAAGTAACTTATCCAGGGTCTCCTACTCACAGTTGGAGACTTTAGCGCTCCTATCACCAATAAGGGATGGAACAAGAAAACAAACCAAAAAAATTCAGCGTAAATATAGAAGATTTGAACAGTACCAGCAACCAACAATAAAAGAAAATGACAGACCACTGTCTGTACAGTATGTGCAGACACCAAGTCTTTTGGTACTTGAAGTCGATATAAGTCATTGAGGCAGAATTGAATCTAAGTTATCTTTGCAGCCTAAATGTCAGTTAACATACCTAAAACAAATTGGTATTTCTTTGTTGTACTTCATTGTTAGATTGAAAACTTACCATTATTTGTTTTAGTTTATTTATAGGTGGGATTTTCTTTTTCCTTTATTCCTAATTCTACACAAGGAGCCAATCAGCCCTGAGTTTGGAGCTTCTTTGTTTTGCTTAAGGGGGGTAGTAGGCCTTACTTGGTTGGAGGTATTTGATGTCCATATGAATACCGATAAGGAAAACTAAAATCATATAAATGAAGCTATTTAAAATGCTCATAATGATACCTAATCACCTGGAAATTGTGACTATATTGACTCACTTGGCAAAAGAGGCTTTGCAACTGTGAAGTAGGGACATTAAGAAGTGAAGTTGTCTGAGATCATCTGGGTAGGTCCACTATAATTACTCTATCAGAAGATAGAGGAAGGGGGGCTGAAAACTAAGAAATGTGGAAGCCTAAAGCAGGGAATAGCCCTCAACTGACAGCCACAGGAAATAGAGCACTTAGCTCTATAACCTTAGACAATGAAATTCTGCTAATAACCTGAATGAACAAGGAAATAGATCCTCCTCAGAAAGGAACACAACCCTGCCAACACCTTGATTTAAACTCTGTTGAGACCCATGTTAGACTTCTGACCTACAGAAATATAAAATAAAAATTTGTGGCCTTAAGTCACTATGTGTGATAAGTTGTTAGGGCAGCAATACAAAACTAAAGCAGATAATATACAAAATTAAAAACAGGAGAATAATTCTGGACTTACAATGAACTAATGGGAATTCCATATTTACTGTGATATCTTAATATAGTGCTATATATAGCTGAAAGCAACTGCTTAATTCTGATGGAGAGCCCTCCAGAGTGTCAGAATACGAATATAGTATAGACACCAAACATATTTTAGCCTCTGCTCTCAGCACAATGATTGCAGGGTTCTTAAGTTCTCTAAGAACTCAAATAGTTTTCTGTTGCTGCATAACAAATCACCGTTAGTTCAGTGAATTTAATCTGAATTTCTCTAGGTCAGAAGATAGGGTATGGGATGTTAACTGGATTCTTCATTCTTGAGTCTCTCGCTGGGCTAAAATCAAGGTTTTGGCCAGTACTGCAGTTCTCATCTGGGATCCCGATCCTAAACAGGCTCCCTGGTTATTGGAAGAATTCTTTTTTTTTTTTTTTTTTTTAAGTTGTAGGATAGAGGCTTACATTTTCCTCTAGCTTTCAGTTCCTAGAAGCCATCTGCAGTTCCTTGCCATGGGATCTCCATAGACAGTTTACCACTGAATTATTTGCCTTCTTCCCTAGCCCAGAGCATAGTGCTCTCTGACTGCTACTTTTGAGGACAACTGGGAAAAACTCGCAGTAGAGGACTTGTGATTAAGTCAGGTCCATTCAAATAATCTGGATAATCTCCCTATTTTATGATGAATTGCTTTAGACAGTAATTACCTGTACATTGCAGACCATAATTCTACATCTGGTTCTATTGTTTTTAAGTACATCAGTCTACATATTTATGCAACTAGAAAGTATCCTTTAAGATGATCTAATCTAGTGGTTTTAAACATTTTTGTGATACTCCCTCTCTACCCACCCTCTCCCCAGCAAAACAACATTTTACATTGCAGCCCGTTGTACTTCTCACTGAAACATTTGGAACACATTAGTGCCCTTTTTTTAAATGCTGATTGCAACCCATTAAATTGATAATGCAATCCATGTTTGAGAAACATTGAAGATACCATCACTTCTTTCAACTCTTCTCCAGTAACAGAGGACCTGTCCCTCTTAATTACTGAAGCAACTGGAGGGAGAGGCTCTCCTTACACTGGAGAAGCAGGACGGAACCCTGCTGTGCCAGAGTGAGAAGATCAGAAATCTGACTGTAGCTAAAGAGCAAAACACAGACTAGCCACATCGGTGTAGAAAGAGGAAACGGCATGCTACCAGGGAAATAATTTGAGTTTTTTTATTTGGGGGAATATACATCCAAATCAAAATAAAATTACAACTATGGAAATTATTGGTAACTCTCCTCCTTCTTAACCTTCAGTCTGGTCTAGGTTTCTGCCCATAGGCCACTTGGAACACAGTTTGCCAACATGTTGATTTTTATTTGTAGGAAAGTAAGTGCTAATCCTTATAGCTTGGAATTTTCAGCTTTAAGTTTGTGAAAATCATTTAGCCTGCTCGCCATACAATTTAGAGTAATTTCAGTACTAGCCAAAAGTCAGTTGATATGCTACATCTCATAAAATGTATCATTTATATATTTTTTTTAAGTTTTCTAATTTAATCGTATTTCTTTGGAGAACTAACCATTTGTATGGCTCAAAAGTGAAAAAAATAGATAGGGGAGTATACAGTGAAAGTGATGTCGCCCTCCTGTGCTCCTAAATCAGCCAGTTTTATGACTGTGTAGTATTTCATTACATAGCTGTACCAGCCTCACTATCATAAATAATTAATACAATCCAGAAGTCATTTTGCACCTGTGCAAGTATTTTTACAGAATCACTTCTGTAAGCGGGATTGCAGGGGCAAAATTGTACATGCACTTGCAGTTATAATTTTGATAGATATACAAACTTGCCCTCCAGAGAACGGTTTATACTCTCACAAGAAATATGGATGTCCTTTTCCTCATGCTAATTCTGCTTTCAGGTTTTTGTTGTATTCCCATGAAAGTGTTAATTTTCATGTTCAGAGCCATTTGTAGATTTCATTTCTGTGAGTAGTTTTACTATTGGGCTTTGATTTGTAGTGTATGTATCTGTAAAAGAAATTAGCCATTTGTTATATGAGTTGTAAGTAATTTTTTTTATCTTGTTTTAGGTGACTTTGGTCATGCATCAGTTTTTTAAAGTGCAGTCTATTTTATGAGTGCTTTTATGACTTCTGAGTTTTGTGTCAGTTTATAAATTCTTTCATGCCTTTAAAAAAATCTCTTTGAATTTTCAAATAAAAATCTAAAAATGCTTCCCTAGGAAGTATTTTACATCCTCCACCTGCAAAATAATGTAACAGTTTTTTTCTCCTTTAGTTTGTGTCACCAAACTCCCTTCCTAGTCAAATTATCCCCATCTTTGGAATGTATGTATTCTAGAAACTGCTTGTTGTTTGAAATTCAGGATATGTTCTATAGAAGCAGTATCACAACTGGTGAGATTTCCTGTCCTAATCTACATATAGGCTACTGTGTTTTAGACGCTTGCAAATTTTGAGAGGAGAAATGCTTCTATTTTTATTAGCAGTGGCCTAAGAAGGATCCACTTTGCTATCTCTACTTTACCTTTTTCCCTCTGATCTGCAAAAACCTAAGCACCCTGTCTTGGGGGTAGGGTGGACCTGTCTTTCTTCCCTGTTGTGGAGGAGATCCAGGCCCAAAAGTTGGTCTTTTATTTTTCTGGTCTTCCAATTCACTTTCTATTGTAAAGCAGAAACAGCATTTCTTATATTCAAAAGTTACACTATCAATGTAGTGTTTTCGTGCTTCATTATAGACGTAATCTACTAGCTCGCAACTTTTCATGTTTTACAATAGCATAAATTTCACTCATTGTAAGTAATTTCTAGGTAGCCCTCAAGCCACCTTCTTATGACCCTTCTTATACCTCATCCAGTTGCTTCACTTGAAGTGTTTTCCTTGAAGTTTTTCTTTTAGGACCCACTCCCACTCTCCATCAGTCTTCTCAAATAATGTAACCTTCAGGTTAGATTAAACCTGCACTAAACATGTCTTCGTGATTGATCCTAGGATTCAGCTGTGAGAGAGCAACCACTTTATAAATTCTACAGAGTGTTGGAAAGGGGAACAGGCTCATTTGTGGTTAAGATCCGAAAGTTCAGTAGTCAGTTGAGTAAAGTTGTGTTGTTGCATATATGATTAGCAGTATAGGACCATATGCAATGTGAAACTCTAAAAGCTAGGGACAAAGTAACTTAGATGCCAAACAGTATGCATTAGAAAGGTGCCACGTGTTCTTACAAAAAAGACTCATCTTTGTTTCAACAAATATCGCATGACCACCCATGGCATATACTTACATTATGGTCAGTCACCCAGTGCTCTTAAGCATACTTAGAAAAGGTGCATAAAGCAAGGAGAAGAAACGTCATAGAGGAAGCAACTGAAGTAAAATCTGAAGGACTGGTAGGAGCTAAGCAATTAGAACTGGGAGTAAAGAGGCAGGGCAAGGGGAAATTACAGTCGTGGAAGCAAGGGAGCTCAGGTAGGAGCTTAGTATGGTGGGAGCAGACTACAAAGTTTAGGGAGTGAGGAGGGGGGAAAGGAGATTGATAAAGAGATAAGTTAGAGAAAGGTGATTAGGTAAAGAGTGGCTTTGTGTGCTGTGTTGTTCAGATTTTATCCTTATGGTAAAAGGAAACCATTAAGCACTTGATGCAAACAAGTGATCATCTGATCTGTGCTTTATTTAAAAAGCATCATCTGGCCAAAGTGAATATACAGAATGGATTTAAGTGAGGCAAGGAGACCTATGGGGCATGGCTATTGCAGTTATGTAGGTTAGAAATGATGTGTATAGTTTTGCACATTATGAATTGAGGGCAAAAAAAGGGGAAAGATTAAGAAAAAGACCTGTCCAAATTTTCATGTGTATCTCCAACCCCACACCTATCTGTCTTTATTTTGAATAACAAAGAGTAGCATGATACATCACAAGAACAAATTTATTCAGGCACAAGCTTCATGTTAAGATCTCTGAAAAGTATAACCCTAGAGCTTCATACCTTAATTGTATATTTGACATTTTAAGTTAGAGTTGAAAACCTCTAATCTTACACAGTTGGCACTGTAATGGGTGATTATTCCCAAAAAGTTGATTAAAACAGAAAATTAGGAATAGTTAGGCACATATATCTTACTTAGTTTTAAATTAAATACACTTTGGATTTGGGGTCAAAACCTTTTGACAATGGCTGCCCATTCCAGCAGTCCTTCTGGAATAATGGCATATCCAATACCTATTCCATGTAGTTTCCTGTTTTTCTTTTGAATTTAGCGAGAACTTTAGTGAATGCAATATCATTCTGTTAATGTTTTTACCCCAGGCTTTTACCCTTCTCTCACCCATATTTATTTGTTGTCATCAAAGGGAAGAAAAATACTAAGTTAAAGTGATAGGACAAGTAGAAATTCTGTGGTATAATCATAAAAAATTTGAGGTTTTCAGGTTAACAAAGAAGTCATAGATTTTGAAGTCAAACTAGGTTTAACTCTGATGCTGCTATTTTACTAGCTATGTGAACTTGGACAGATTATACAATTTCCTTAGAAATTAAAAGGAGTGTTATTAGGGTTGTTGTACAAATTAAATGAGACAGTAGATATTAAATGTCTTAAAGTATTAATAGTTTTTCTTTGCCACCGCCACTCTGCAAGGTAGTAAATTTCAGTGTTCTAGAAGCCACACCCATTCATGGTAGAGCTCACCTGTATCGAGTACTTTATGCATCATTTGCAGTGACTAATAACAAGTGGAAGAAAATGATAAGCCTGACTTTTGAGTTGAGGCCTCTCAGTAGAGGCCCCATCTCTTCCCAAATGAAAGACCACCAGACAAAAGAGCATTTAGGAGCATTCAGGAAATCACGATCAATGTCTAGTGATATGTTTTAGGATTAAAAACAAACAAAACTACTCATAAGCAGACATTTAGCTTGATGAGAGCGCTAAGATTTGTCTTTATATTTTTGAAGTGGATGCTGATTCTTATGGAATATTTTCTTTCTGACAGGTTGTAAAATTAAAGCACTGAGAGCCAAGACAAACACATATATCAAGACACCTGTTCGTGGTGAAGAGCCCATTTTTGTTGTCACAGGACGAAAAGAAGATGTTGCCATGGCCAAAAGAGAAATCCTCTCAGCTGCAGAGCACTTCTCCATGATTCGTGCATCTCGAAACAAAAATGGCCCTGCCCTTGGAGGGTTGTCATGCAGTCCTAACCTGCCCGGTCAAACCACCGTTCAAGTTAGGGTCCCCTATCGTGTGGTAGGATTAGTAGTTGGACCCAAAGGAGCAACTATTAAAAGAATTCAGCAGCAGACGCACACATACATAGTAACTCCGAGCAGAGATAAAGAGCCTGTCTTTGAAGTGACAGGGATGCCTGAAAATGTTGACAGAGCGCGAGAAGAAATAGAAATGCATATTGCCATGCGTACAGGAAACTATATTGAGCTCAATGAAGAGAATGATTTCCATTACAACGGTACTGATGTAAGCTTTGAAGGTGGCACCCTTGGCTCTGCATGGCTCTCCTCCAATCCAGTTCCTCCTAGCCGCGCAAGAATGATATCTAATTATCGAAATGATAGTTCCAGTTCTTTGGGAAGTGGTTCTACAGATTCCTACTTTGGAAGCAACAGGCTGGCCGACTTTAGTCCAACAAGCCCATTTAGCACGGGAAACTTTTGGTTTGGAGACACACTACCATCTGTAGGCTCAGAAGATCTCACAGTTGATTCTCCTGCCTTTGACTCTCTACCAACATCCGCTCAAACAATTTGGACTCCATTTGAACCAGTCAACCCACTCTCTGGCTTTGGGAGTGATCCTCCTGGTAACATGAAGACTCAGCGTAGAGGAAGTCAGCCATCTACTCCTCGTCTGTCTCCTACATTTCCTGAGAGCATAGACCACCCACTTGCTCGGAGGGTTAGGAGCGACCCACCTAGTACAGGCAACCATGTTGGCCTTCCAGTATACATCCCTGCTTTTTCTAATGGTACCAATAGTTACTCCTCTTCCAATGGTGGTTCCACCTCTAGCTCACCTCCAGAATCAAGACGAAAGCACGACTGTGTGATATGCTTTGAGAATGAAGTTATTGCTGCCCTAGTTCCATGTGGCCACAACCTCTTCTGCATGGAATGTGCCAACAAGATCTGTGAAAAGAGAACGCCATCATGTCCAGTTTGCCAGACAGCTGTTACTCAGGCAATCCAAATTCACTCTTAACTATATATATATACATAAATACTATATCTATATGGACTCGTAAAGGCATGGGTATAATGGTACCCCCAGTAAACTTCCTAATGAATTCTTATGACTGTTATCAGGCTTTATTGGGATTAGGCTAAAGTTGTTAGTAAACTTATAAAAGGCTGCTATGGTAACACTAAACCTAAGTGGTCTCTTGTCTATTAGTTGGTTTGAGTGATTAATATTATCTTGTAGACCCAGAGACATAGCTTGTGTGAGAATTGCAAGAGCTGACATTCAACTCGCTGAGTGAAAATAATCATAGCTCACAAGAGCGTATGAGGAAGTATTTATGTCTAAGATTTCAAAACAATGGGTCCCTAAGCCTAAACCCCATTAAGAGTTTATGGAGGGTACTTGGCATTACAGATGATTCAGACACTTCCAGTGCTGCCTTCTTTACACTGCCAGTTTTGACAAAACAGGTTTGTTTGTTTTTTATTTTACAACAACTTATGCCTAATTCTGCAGGATTGCAAGCTAACTTTTTAATGCATTGTGATTACTTATTGGTAATACTAGGGCCATGGCAGTTTACTTGATCACTGGTTGCAATTTGGGACAAAAACTGCTACATTGACCTTCATCTCGCCCAGAGTGCTCAAGGCTTGTATGATCGGTGGATCAGGAATGCAGTTGTGGCAATTGTGGATTCCTACCCATTGAGTCCCTCTATGAAAGTGGAAATGACCACCTGGGTTTTTTCCATTTCAGGACGGGCTTTGGGGTGTACCTATATTGGCTAATAATTAAGGATGCGAACATTCCATTCATTAGTCTGATCAAGTTACTGATTATTTTCTAGACTATAGATCAAAATGTGAAACATTTTATGTTCAATCCATATTTGTCTTGCACATTATAAATATATTTTTATTTTTATTAATTTAGGGGCAGGGGGAGGGACAGAGGGGATAACAATGCCCTTAGCATCATTCATAAAAGCAGCTGTGACAACCTCCAATCAGTTTACTTCATTTCAAAACTATTTCCAATCACAAGGAAAGATTTCTTTAAAATACACTTTTACATTTCACCTGTGGATGTCTAATTTCATCCTCAGTATGTTCCCAAATCCATGCTGGCATTGAAAGGACAAAACATTATACTCGTGGGTTTTTCTACTAATTATTTTTGAAACGTTATTTTCCCAACACAAAAGAGCTTTTTTTCTCAGTATAACAAAAGTTGAAATCCTATGTGTATTGAATAGTAAATAGACAAATTTTATTTTTTATTTCCACTTGAAGAGTTACATTTCGTATAAAAGTTTACAAATAACGGTTTTTATTTTGATTTTTTCAGTATAAAAAAGTTGCCTTGATGGCATATTATGATGTAATGCTAATTGCTTGTAGGATAGTTTAAATGTCAGTATTGAAACCTAATCTTTAGCTGCCGTCTTGTAGATATGAACGAATGTTCACCAAGCATGTATTTTGTATTTTGTTGCATTGTACACTGCAACTAATAAGCCAAGGAATCGACATATATTAGGTGCGTGTACTGTTTCTAAAAACCACAAACTAAGAATGATAAATTATCAATATAGTTTAGTATTTGCTAATTTTACTACACTCTTTTGTTATGTATATGTAGGGAAGTCATAGGGATTATAAATTCAATTTGAGTAAAGTTTAAAACCATATATTTTATGATAAAGGGCCTTTAACTTAAGATGGCCAAAGCACTGATATTATATATTTGCTGTAAAGAGAATTATAAGAGTTTTATTTTTCTGATATTAAAAGTTACTTAATAAAGACTTGTTTCCATTAACTTGAATGTATTCTCCTTGATGTTTTTCATATAATCACTAGTTTTGACAAAGATAGCATTTTATCAGAATTAAATTAAGATGTATTTTTACAAAGCCCCCCCCTTCCCCACTACTGCCTTAGCTGCCCGTGTTCTCTTGCAGTGACCGTGTGTGAGTGTGTGTGTAGTATTGAATGTGTCCCTTACACTTCTGTGTGAATTTAGCTTCTTCTTTAATTATAACATTTTAGTAAAATTAGACATTTAGCTAGTTCAGATTACTTAGTTGCATGTTTGTATCACTGACCACATTGACCTAATTGTTTAAAAAAAAAACTTTTATACATTAGTGTTCACTAAAATCGTGACTCCAACTCAGCATTTACTCAGTTTATATCCTTCGTTAATGGATTTTTTTCTTTATCACCAAATCTATATAAAATAAATGTTTCCCCCTCTAATATAAAGGTACAGGTTTTTAACTTTCAGCTGGTTAAGTACCTTCTGAAAGGTTTTATAGTTGATAAAAATATTACTCCATTAATGAAATAGATTTGATGCTGGTTGGAGTAAATTGCTACCATTTGTTAAAAAGCAAGAACAAAGAGTTTCTAGGATTGTTTTTCAAAAAATGTTAATCATTCTTATTTATAGGTGTTATAAGTCATAGCGAGTCTTTTCATTGTAGATTTTGGACGAAATCCTAGGCTTTGCCAGAAGACTGGAATATGTTGATTTGATAATGAACAAGGTCACTATCCTAGAATTATTTTGCCAAAATTATATTACTAGTTTTAGGATTGCCTTCAATTACTTGTGTGTTAGTTTTTATTCAATTCCAGCATAGGTTGAAGGGCCTGTGAATATTAGTTTCTCAATTTTTACCTAATATAAGGTCAAGATATTTCAGAGGACCTTGAAAATCTACTTTATTTGCTTTCCTTGCCAGAGTAAGCCAGAATTCTCTGAAACAAATGTTAGCGAAACTGATAAGCTGTCATCCAAGTTGTACGTCTGGGTCTAACTTTCCTTGCATACCTGTGTTAATTTTCTTGTTTATAGAGTTATTGGGATAGGCTCAGGAACCCAACCCTGTGGACCAGTGTTACTAGGGAATCACCACTCCACATTGGATAATCTGCAATATGAATCAAGGATTAGGCAAACCTGTTCAGGAGGGCTTAGCATTTTTCCTTCTCATAATCTTGGTAAGGTAAACTGAAGCCATTTGGTTTGGCTAGCTGCTTCATTGTAATGTTTGTATTTCTTTCTAGATAGGTTTCATCTAGAAAATTCCCTTGCTAACTAGTTTTTAGTAGTGAAGGAGGCTAGTAAAGTTAGGTTTAGAAAATAGATAACAGGCATGTTATTACACATTAAATTGTTCTTATCAGTGAATCTGTTAGCATGAAAACTGACACTGGTTCTCAGTCTCCTACCTATCCTCTGCTTTTCTCATTCCAAAAATTTTCATATTTGGTCAGGGTTAGGGATGTTATATTTTGAACATCTTTTATACGTCAATGTACTCCCACAACAGAATTTAGTAATTTCTGTTGTATGGCTATCCCATAACGTCGCCATTCCCTGTTAGTCCTTGATTAACTATGGGTGGTGAATCCCCAATAAACAGGGGAGGATATTGAGAAAACTAGTAAAAGTGATCCTATTTAATAAAGATGAAGAATAATGGTTCTTTTTAAATTACCATGCCTTTCTACTTGGGTGTATCAGAGTAATTCCCTTTATGTATCTTCAGATGACCACTTGAAATAATCAAATCGTGAAAGAAGATTCTATTTTCTTACCTACTATTTCGGTTTTTCCACATCTCCATACCACTGTTTATCTGCTTTTACATTTTAAAGGTAGCATGTGTACACCAGTGCAAGAGAACTTGTGTAGGAAGAATAAATGGTTAGATATTTTAACTAGTAAGTAAAGTTCACACTGATCAGAGGTGTGGACTGGAATGCAAGCAAGGAAAACAGCTGAAGATAAACCTCACATTGAGTGCCCTCGGGTGCTTCTTAGAGATCTTAGAAAATGGAGCTGTTTATGACCTGATGCCTAAATGAGTTACTGCTGCCTAGTGTTTAAAATTATTAATCTTCAATTGTGCATAAATACCTCTTAATATGAAGATCTTAAGCTATACAACATTCAGCTGAAAACAAAAACCGAAAGAACTTAGTAATAAGTTTGCTAGTTTAAGAGGCAGTAGTGAGAGCCAAGATTCTTTGACTTTGCTCAATGCCTACTAGCAACATTTCAGTGTTTACCCAGAGCCTCTAACAATGTTATACATAATTTACTGCTTATTAACAGCAAGATGTGAAGTCAGTCTCACCACCTTAAAAGCTGTGCAAAACCTCAAATTACTAGGGATGATCTATCTCCCAGACATACTCAGAATGTAGTTCTGTTAAATTAGAATGTTCTTGGACAGGTCAGCAGTAAACCTCTATCAAATTGAAAATTTAAGGGTTTATTTTTTTAATGTGAGACAAACTATTAAAATAATAGTTAAAACTGGAAAGTAAGTCAAGTATTTTTGTACTTTAAAGCACCAAGGCTCATACCTATTCCATGACATTTTCCAAAATGAAAAGCAAACACAGTGGAAGTTTTGACTTGATCCATTCATGTAATTTTAGGGGAACCACCAAGGCATTATAACAAGAGACATGAATGGGGTAGTGGGTTCAAGTCTACTTGAATCATGGAAAGTGAAGTATGGTAGAGACCATTGTACTTTAAAGGTAAATCTAGAGTTACAGAATTAAAATTTGAAGGAATTGGAGTAGTCTTTGAGGTTATTAGGTGAGGAGAATATGATTATATCGAGTTAAAAACAATACCATGCCTTAAGAAATTGTTGCTGAGTGTTAAGAAATTGTTAGTAAAGTAAAATATTCTGATAGTAACACCATTTAAAACCACGGGGGGCGGGGGGGGGAACTGGAGAAATGTACTAGTTCATCTCATCCACATTAGTGGAGTCTCCAAGAAGTTGAATAATTTTAAGAATTGTGTATGTGTGGGAATAATTGTATGGGTCTCTGAAAACAGCCACTTTTAAGAAAGAAAATTTCTTAAAACAGTCTACTACCTCAGTTCAGGACTTTAAATCTGGCTATTAGCAAAAACCAAGAATGGACTATAAAATGGGCTCTTGGTTGTGTGATTAAATCACAACTTGTCAAATTCTGGACATTACTAAATGGTGTACTTCTTGGGCACATTAAGTCACCCAAAGGTATTAGGATATTTATTTTTAATTCTCGAAGCTCCAGTCATCTCGAGGCTAGACTTAACTTCTAGATTTGTCTTTTCATTACGTGGTTGAAGTTCTCAACTCATAATCCAAGAGCCACCATGTCATTTATAGTTGAGAAAGCACACTCCAAAAGTGTCTCATTTTCCTGGCCAGTTTCCAGTGTCTTCTTGATCCACATGGAAACCAATGAGATCATATTCTCATGCCTAGAAGCTCGTGCTGAGGACTCTGGAGACAGGTCATGTTTTGTTTTGCCTTCCAAGCAGGTGATTCCTAATGCTTTTTCGAAAAACAACATTTCGTGGGAAAGCTCATACTGTGGTCACGGGTGGTAGGCCTAGCACTGTTACTTACTTTACTAGCAGACACCTCTTTCTTGATATTGTTTCAGTGACCTCCCTTAGCACTGCCCCAACAGGAATAGCATTCTATTTTCTCCTACCCCCACCACCATATGGACACCTTTAGTTAAACTGGTCCAGGTAAAAGATGGACTCTATTGGGCTCAAAGTCTGACTCTTGAGACCTTTAAAGGGAATTGAGTTTGCCACCATGGAGAGTACATCTGATTTTTCAGTCATTTCCCTTGCTTTCCCGGTCATTTAATCTAGGAAATTGCTCCTAGATTAGTCTGACAAAGCCCAGCTTTGCACTTGTTTTTTAATTGAAACAACATTGCTTATAACAAGTTTCACGGATGCATGATGGAAAACACGTATACTATATTAAGTTCACTAAAAGCCCATTTCTACCCTTCATGTGATTGTCACGTTCCTTTAATTTTGGGCTTCAATAAAGGGTATCCCATATTTTGTAGATTGTGTACTTTGAGTCTTATTTTTCTTGTTTATAAAATGGAAATAATGACCTCTGAGGGCTTCATAAAACTCAAGAGAGAAAATAAGACCTAAATATGAGATGCTGTGAAATAGTTTGCTTTCCTGGGTAGTTATACCTCTTGTTCTGGTTTTCTTTAAAACCTAGCATAACCCTGCAAAAACTGTTGAAGTAGAGCAGTGTAAAAGAAAAGTAAAAAGCCTTTGAGTTTTAGAACACTCACTACCTTTAGCCGGGTGACCCAGTTAGTACAAAGTCAGCTCAGGTGCATAATCTTACTTATCTTTACCACAGCCTCAGGAGTGTAGGGCTGTCACCTCCAGTTTGCAGAGAAAAACTGGAGGCTTCTTAATTTAAATAAACGGCTTAAGGTAAAAAATCTAAACATGTTTTCAGAAAGATTTCATAAGAAAATGTATCACTAGTTGCGTGCAATTGGGATATGAGCTTCGTTTATTGGATTGTCGGAAAAGTCATGACATTTTTTTCTTTGAAAACCATAGGAAAAAATACATCATGACTTTTCTGACAACCCAAAAACTTAGTTCTCTAATCCCTAGGCTTGCCAATCAAAAGATTTCTGTAGCATTTGTTGGCAGGGTTAATTTGTATTCTTAAGCTATCATGTCCCATAAAGGTTTTGGACCAGATTAGAGTACCAATTCTTATTTCAGAATTGATTTGTGGACTCTAGTCACTGAAAAGCTCTTCCAGGCAAATGAAAGGTCAAAATTGGCCAAAACTGTTGTCAAATCAGGATTTTTACTCCATTTTTTAAATTTCATCTTTGCGACCATCTGATGAGCTGGTACTGGCCCATATTCCATTCTAATTGAGATGCCACAGTGAGTTTTCGTATGCCTCCCACCCCTTTACAAAGTTCTCCCGCACTTGCTAGTACTCGGAGATCTCTGCCACCCCAGGGCTGACTTTACAGCTGACCAGATGCCCCTTATGCTGCACTCGCCACCCAGGGAAGATGTCCATAAGCCTGGTCCTTCCATCAACATGCCTCAATCTATTTGGTGAAAGATACTATGTTGTGGAACAAACAATACTGTCTACAAATCCCTGTTCTGAATGGTTTCATTTGAAAATTTAGGACTTTTCTGGGAAGTCTCATTTTTCTGTTCTCTCATTTGTTCCTGGTTTTGAAAACCAGGGGTCTTCAAAAGCCTCACCTCTAGGCCTCAGGAGGCCTACTTATATGGGGCTCTGAGACATCCTTAGTTTATTTCCCATTATCCAAGAATGGAAAGAGGCACTTGACAATCAGTTCTTGGTCATTGTCACCAGATAGGAACCTACTGTCTTCCCACACACTGAGCCAGCCAGGGCCTACGAGCTAACCTCTAGGGCTTGCTATTAACACTGGTTTGATCCAACAGAGCTCCCAGTGTATCTGTCACACTGTTACTCAGATCTTTGAAGAACATTAGCTCACATACAAAGGGACCGGAAACCAGTGCTGAGGGAGTATACGCCAGACTTTTCCATCTCCCACCCTGAGTGTCAACAGCAAACATGTACCATGCTCTCTAGTTCCATGCGAACATTAGAGTCACCTGGGAACATTTTTAGACACACCAAGGCTGGTCCTCAGCATGAGGTCCTGACTCAGTGGATGGGTGAGCAAGACTGTAGTGGGGGGGAGATAGGTGCTTGATGCTCCAAAGCCAGCCTTGTGCACTCCTGCATTAAGCTGAGCCCAGCCTTTCTTGAAAGCCTTGAGTTTAATCTTGATCAATAACCAATTTGCATTTTTGGAACATCCATATCTAATATTAAAATAACTCCTCATACACACTTCCAATAGTTAAAGCGAGGTGTATGGAAAATGTTCCCACACAACATACCTCAGGTGTTCTTTTGTTTGAGACAGGTGAGACCTAACTCTTTCAGAAAAGTTCACGCTCGGTCTAGAAAATATCTTGAGAGGAAATGGTCCAACTTCACAACAGTGGGCAATTTTCCTTGGGCTTCTGAGATCCCCTTGTCACTGGAACTGAACGGCCATGTTCTCCTGGGCGCCTCACAGGCTGCATAGTTGCCATTGCCTCTAAACTAAGGGGAACCAAAGGCTCTGCTTGAGTGAATCATTTTGACCAGGAAATGAGGAAGAGAGCTGAGTAGTACAGTAGGCAATCTGGGGGCCCAAGCCAGGGGGGAATCTCCCCCTCAGAGGCCCGAGACTTGGGGCTTTACTTTTTATTTCTTCATTCCAGAAATAGCTCCAATAGGTGATTTTACTCTTCTGACAGTTCCCAAAGCATAGAAGTTACCTGTTTTATAAGTGAGAGGCAATTGAGACTGAGCAACATGGCCAGATGAGGAAACCAGGATGCTCTGAGGCCAGAACAAAGATTGGGGAAGCAGCCCACGCTGCCCCTTGGTTGGAACAACCTCCCCTTATGCCAAAAAGGTGGAACCCACCTTTCTACTCAGAAGGTTTTCGGTGTTTGTGATTTGAATTCACAGCTGCTATCAACTATAGTAAGATCCCCTCAGTGTGAACTATTTCATTCATAATACCTGTCTATTCTGTAGTGTTCCCAGTAATCACACTCTCCTGGACACCATGTGTCTGTTATTTGATATCACTGAGCCCCTGAGCTGCAGGCACAGTTTGGGGGGGTTACACAGGCAAGGCCAGCCTGGCCCCCTTAGCAGATACAAAGCAGCATAGGGCTTTCAGGGTGGATGACCCCACACAGACGCCTCCCCTCCCACCAGCCCCACCAGACACCCCCCGCTGTGACAGCCTAGAGGCCTTACAAGGGATGTGGGGCTGCAGAGGGGTACCCGCATTCCAACAAGGAGTGGCACTCTGACAATGGGGAGCAGGCTGGCAGTGGGTGGAGGCCTTGGCTTCCAAAATGAACCCAGGCCCTGGGCCGGCTGCATGGAGGTGTCAGCCTGAGGGCATCTGGCCCAGCAACTGGAGCCCTGCGGGCGTTGAGTTGGATCTGTTTGCTATTTCAGAAGAGAGGA
This sequence comes from Scalopus aquaticus, assembly GCA_004024925.1. NCBI lineage: Eukaryota > Metazoa > Chordata > Mammalia > Eulipotyphla > Talpidae > Scalopus > Scalopus aquaticus. Next base: position 93,593 of record PVIJ01002225.1, on the reverse strand, counting down.
AGAGACCAGGAGGGGAAAACATGTTTTTCCAGGGATTGACGAGACATAGAAATAAGAAAAGCCTCCTTCACCTAGCAGTCCAGGTATTTGACAGAGGATCCAGTAAAGAGAGCGGATTGGCTTGATGAGTTTTCCGGGCTGGGGGCTCTGATAAGGACAAGGTGATGGCTGGTCCCGCCTGCAGCCCTTTCTGCCAGGACTAATTGGACCTGGCTAGGCAGAGGGATGGAACTCTGTGGTTGGCAACTGCAAGCTCTGGGCCAAGATCAATCCTCAGGAAGTGCTTCCACCCCCTCCTTGTCCCCACATCCCTTTCCAGACCTGGCCTTGCTGCCCAGCCACCTTCCTCCACGGTGCCCTCCCACTAACATTTGTCAGCAGAGCCCAGCATTCTGCCTGGGCAAACAGACACATAAGAAAGGACTCTGTCCTCAGGTAGCTAGGTGTCCCCTCCTACTCAGAGCTCCCCTGGGATTTAGGAAACAGGACTTGAGTGCCTTCACCATTGCTGATTGAATTCCTTCCTCGGCAGTTTTGTGTGCCCTTGGCACAGAGAAGAGAGCAGGAAGGGTTTAAAATAGCATAAAACTGGCCAATTTGCACTGCCAACATGGGCCAGCTGTTATAAACAACAACAAAAATCCAGGTGATGCAATGTGTTGCAACTGTCCTTGGCATGGACTCGGATGTGGGTTTGCATTTTTAAGAGCACACATGTTCCATTAGTGGGGTGGGGTGTAAGCACACAAGCGCCGATTCTGTTGCTTACTCTAGGTCCATTGCATGTCAGACTGCAGTGTGACTTCGTGTCCAGAAAAGATGTGGTTGTCTGTCACCCATTCCGGGCCTCAGGTGACTTGCAGACATTGGGTGCTCTTGATAGCAACAATTTCTAGGAACTGGAAACAGATTGCCATAAAAGAAAGCCACTTCCTGGAGTTGTTCTTAAATGGCCATCAAAGGTCAGAGTCTCCTGATAGCAAGTAAATCTTCAATACACACATCACTCACAGACAATCCCTCCTAAGACTTTTGAGAGGCCAATGTCCTGAATACAGAGCATTTATTTACAAAGGACATTTTAAATCACTTTTTTAATGACTATGTCTGTGTTAGAACAGTGAGCTTCCTGGGCTGTGGAGGCTGGGCCCTAACTCAGCAACTCAGACCTGCGCCTCAGCAAAATGACATATAGGTTGGTCAAGACTTGGGAATGACGAAAATGTCAATTGCATAAGGCCCAGGCCTATACTAGTCTAGTTGTGAAAGCAAGTATCTTGATTTTGAATAAGAATAGGGTCACCGTGCCTACAGATGCTTTTGTTTCCCTTGCCTTGAAAGGAAGAAATGTGCCTTTCTTTTCAGGATGTCTAGAATTGGTTAATCTTTGCACTTGAGTGATACTTGAGGTCTCAAAGCTTTTCACAGCTATTATCATCCTGTTGAGGTCAAGGGAGCAGATCTTGGTTGGATGAGAAAAGCATCAGGACATGAAAAGCCTTTTTGCTCAAAATCACATAATTATTAGTTAGTTGAAGCTGAAATTAGAAATTTGTCTATTTTACATCCTGCAATCCCTTTGTTAGCTAGCTCACACCCTCCCTGGAAAGGTCAGCCAGAGAAAGCCACCTGTCATAAATGGAAGTCTAAATTCTACCATTTCAGCTTCAAAATCTCTTCTAAGGCCTAAGCATGAAAATGAAAATACTCCTGGAAAGAAGGTATCTCTTGAGTCAGGGGTTGGCATGCTTTTCCTGCAGAAGGCCAGATAACAAGTAGCTCAGGTCTGCTGACCATTCGTCTCTGTCACAACTACTCAACGCTCCACACTGTGGCCCCAAAAGTAGCCGGAGATGCCACAACAAATGAACCAATCACTATGGACGCCGACTTTTGAATTTCATGTGATTTTCATGTGTCACAACTTAACTGTTCTTTTGAGAAGATTTCACACTGTTTAAAAGTGCAGGAAACATTTTTGCTCACAGGCCTTACGAAAACAGGCAGAAGACCAGGCCCTGCTATTAGTGCTTCTCTGGTCAAGGCTCCCGCAGGGACTGGGGGATCTGAGTAAGCAGGAGACCCCTGAGTTCCCCAGTCAGGGGGTGGGGGAGGCAGACAGGTCGCTGCCGTCTGTGTCTGTCCTTGCTGTCTCCATGCACTCTCAACTCAGAGGGGCAGCTGCCGCTGGGCCACCTGTGCACCCCAGCTCTGGGGTCCCGCTGGAGCCACTCAGATCTCGCAAGAGCTGTGGTTCTAATGCCAGTGTCCTCTAGCCAGCTGAGTGAGCCAACCCTTCCCCCCAGCTCACAGCTGCTCCAGAATGCAGCGCCTCTCCCCTCCCCACATCCAGCTGTGCCCCCCATCAAGAAGCTGAAAGGGCAGATTACTGCAGGTCACTGCTAGGTTTGAGTTTTGTTACTGCTTTCTTATCTTTACAACATAAAAGGTCATTTGAGGAGGCGGCTGCTGTTGGAGGTGTAGGTGATGTCACATGGTAGGTATTTGCTCTTGCGTTGCCTTACTGATGGGGCTCAGATAATGGGGTTCGTGAATGGGCTTCTTGGGTTCCCCCGAGAAAGGTTTCTGCAGTTTCCCGTTCAGCAGCACATGCCCATTTACTAAAGAAAAAGACATCTGCATAGACACAAACAGGCAAAGGCTGCAATTTAGAAGTGCGGGTTTATTAGGAAAAATGCACCAGTATAGACATGGCTGGGCAGTCTCGGAACAGGACCTGCATTTTGCCAGAGCAAGGGGTATCCTTAAATGGTGTTTTCTTTGGTGGGGGGAGGGTCATGCCTTTGTGGAATCTTATCACTGCTGTGGTCTGGTTGGGTTCATCTGGAAGGACTGGTGTTTCTTTGCAACGCCGACAATTCTCCCCATCTCCACCTCTGGTCTGTGCCTACAGAGCTTCCATAGCTGCCTTTGCCGACACATTTTCCAGAGCCAACAACTGTTAATCATTTCTACCCCCGACTCTAGTTTTTGGCCTAGTGAAGCTTCCAGCACCACCATCACTTCCTCATCTCGTCCCTCTGGGTTCTCCTGAGAGGAAACAGGCTTCTGTGCCCTGCCACTGTGCTGCCCCATGCCCATCTGCCCAGCAGCGCAGCCTCCAGTGACACCAGAGCCCTTCGGTGTTTGTTCTTACATATGTATTGCTTTGCCATCTGCCTTGCAGCAGCACTCAACATTTATTCGTTGGATGGCTGACTGAGCCAATGTTTGTAGCCTTCACATACCCCAGGAAGAAGATTCTCCAAGTTCAGTTCAGTGGAGAAATCGTCAGGGGTTCAGGGGATTTAGTCAGCACATGTTAAGTTTGCAAGGGAGCACCCAGTGGGCTTCACACACATCCACGCCATCCTCCTGACCACCTGCATGCAGCACCTCATCACCCCATTCTACTAAGCAAGGAACTGAGGCTCGGCGGTGACGCAGAGTTTGGACCCAGTTCTCACTGACCCCACAGCCTGTCTCCACTTGGGTCTCACCATCCCTTTATGGACCCTAAGTCATGCAGGGAAAAGAGACTTCCAAATTAAACACTCCGCTTGGGCCCCAGCTTGGGTACCGAGAAAGGAAGGCGGGCAGGTTAGGTCCACACTGCGGGTTGGCGCAGGCTGCTCGGGGGGGCTAGACAGGAGGTACATTTGGCTGCTTCCCTTCTCCCAAGCTGCCTGCCCGAGACGGGAATTCCAGTATTTCTCACTGGCAGCCAACATAGGCAGGTGCAGAAACTATTGCACAGCAGAACTTCCCTCAGAAGAGCGGGCCTGTGTGCACACTGATGTGCCCAGGCCCAGCTCCCCCACGCCCACAGGGCACAAGCCCGGCCACTGCAACCGCACCCACACTGTTGCTGCTTCTGACCCGAACGAGACCCCTGTGAGGATGCACATGGGGGAGGAAAGGATGTAATATGTGTGGGAGTGGCCACAAGGCAAAGGGAGGGGGAAAACAACCATACTCCCCTAAACTCTACCAGCGATGTGGGGTGCTGGTTGCCCTAGACGCGGATGATGAGAAGGGGGCAGAAGAGCAATATGACCCCCCTTGGCTCACAGCTTCCTTCTGGAGTCTCCCCAGGACTGACCACATCACAACTCTGTACACTTCCCCAAGCAGCCCCAGCCCCCAGCTGCCCCCCTCCCTGCTTATTAGCTTTCCCCTGAGCCCTGCAGACAGGAGTCTTCAACCCCCAAGCCCACCCTCCTCAGAAGGCAGCAAGGGAATGAGAATAGGATTATAACAGGGTGGTCCCCAGGGAAAGAGGAGGTTCCAGGTTCCCTGCCCCCACCCAAGGAAGGGTGGAGCTGAGCAGGGAGAAGAAGCTGGAGAGGAGACTGAGGAAGGAAGGAGGGAGGCTGGAGAGCCAGAAGGAGACCCCGAGGAGGCCCATGGAACAAAGAGACATGTGAAGAAGCTGCACTTGCTTTTTGGTCTTGGACTGGTTGAAACAGATGTAGGTGAGAGACCCCTGGTGGGGTTAGCAATGGCAACTTTTATTTTGATTTTGCTCCTTCTGTTCCACACATGCTGGGCCCCTTCTACCCCTTCCATATGGTTCCCCACCAGAAGGTGCTTTAGACTTGTGGTGTGCTTCCCGGCCTCAGTGGCCTGCTTTGGGCCAACCCTGTTTGATTGGACATTTACCCACAAGGGGATGGGTAACTTCAGGTGCTTGATTTGGAAACTTTATTCTTTCCCTGTTCTGTATTGCACACTAAATATATTAAAGGTCCTTTCCATTCAAGGTCTTATGCACTAGAGATATTTTGTCTTGATGCGGTGGATGGCAGAACCTAGAGCGTGCAGGTTTGGGGGTTCTGGGTTGCCCTCTCCTGACGCCATAACAGGATGTTTTTGTCCTGTTGCATATACATCATTGTGTTGAAATCCTTGGGTCAAAAGCTAGTGAGTCCGAGCAGGGAACCCATTCCTTCCCTCTGACACCCACCCTGGGCACCAGAGTCCTGTGTTGGGGGAGGCCCAGTGGGGAGGCCAAAAGCACACTCACCCGCTGCCTGGCCCCATACAGCCAAAGGAGACCTTAGCACTCTCTCTATTCCAAACTGTCTAACGTGGCGGCAAAGCCAGGCTAAGGAGTGCACCTGAGCGTGACTTCCCAGCAGTGTGGCAGGCAGGAGGGCGAGTGTCTTTCTCTTCAGAGGGACCCTTATCTTCCACAGAGGGGGCAGCTCTCACCTCCTGCTTGCTTACCCTCCATGTGGTCATTTCCACAGATCAGCTGGCCCAGATCAGGACAACCAGTTCTCATGTCCCATTCCAGGCTGCCTGAATAGAGACTCTAGGGTGGGTGCAAGGAACAGGTTTTAATGCTCCCCACCGGCCCCTAGACTTTTAAGAACCTGCCCTAGACCAGCATCCTTGACCTGGAGACAAAAAGCCATTCATGCATCCACACAAATTCTGATTATTTATTTTGTAAATAATCTATGTCCTACTATCCCATTATGTGTAAGGTAGAACATCCAAAAAAAAAAAAAAAGATTTAAAAGGATGAAATAAATGGAATTAGTAATTTTAACCCAGCGCATTAGACCAGTCAGCCAGCTACCCAGAATTGGTATTTTTAAATGTCTTCTTTAAGCTGACAACAGACACTGCCAGCAACACTCGGCATGGCAGGTACACTGGTCAACAGTGAGATCATTACTGACTTTAAAAGGCCCTAATCTGTAGTATCTTGGTGTGCTGAACATGAATATAACCCTGAACATTTTTTATTAGCTCTCTCTTTGAAGATATTTCATATAATTCATTTTATATGCTTCACCATGTAAGTTTATCCAGTAAGACTGCAACAACACCCTAAATCAGCTAGAAAGATGTAATATTGCATCGCATTGCATAATACCATCATGCACACATCACCCAGAGTTGATTGCATCATTTTCTGATGCAATGCAATACTACTGCCAGGCGGCTGCTGAAGTAAGCTGACGTCAGCAGTGCTCTATAGAAAGCCCTGTCGGAAAGGTTGAGTATTGAAAATATTTCAGACTTTGTGCGAGACAGTTTAAGCTACTGTTCCATAGAACTGATATTATTTTATCCATTTAGGCACAATACAGAATAGTAATGCCTTGAAAGTGCGTTAATAGCATGAACAATTTCTGCTCTATTTGTGGGGAAGTGACATTTGCCAACCAGAAGAAAAATATCACTTCTCAAGTGAAGAAGGCTTATCATCTTTACTTCAGATGCCAGGTTGGTGACCAAGACAAGCCTTGGGCCCCGCATATATGCTGTGCTACATGTACAACACAGCTTTCATGTGGTTAAATGGCAAAAGACCATCAATGCCGTTTGCAGGCCCCATGGTGTGGAGAGAGCCAAGCAACCACATAAAAGACTGTTACTTCTGCTTGGTTCCTCCTCTTTCCAGCAGAATAACAAAGCAAAAAAAGTCGAGAACAGTCTACCCAAACATTCTGTCTGCATTGAGACCAGTTCCACATGGTGAGAGACTTCTTATTTCAGAACCTCCAGCAGAATATTCTCTTGATTCATCTGATGAGGACAAGGGTGAGCTGACCTGTTCTTCTCCTGTTCCATCAGCATGCAGTGAACCAGATTTTCACTGTGGTGCATCATCAACCCCACACAGACAAACATAGGAAGAACTAAATGACCTGGTTCGTGGTTTGGACTTCTCCAAGAACAAGGCAGAATTGCTAGGATCAAGACTCCAATAATGGAATCTTCTAGAAGAAGATATCACAATTACTTTCTATCGAAAACACCACCAGCAGTTGGAGCCTTTCTTCAGAAAGGAAAGTACTCTGGTATTCTGTTCCCATATTGAGGGCCTCATGAATGCCTTAGAAATCACTCATGACCTACAAGAATGGAGACTATTTCTAGACTCTTCGAAACTGAGTCTTAAAGCTGTGCTTTTGCACAATGGAAACCATCTTCCATCTATTCTATTCCTGAACAGCTGTACAAGAGACAAGCAAAGAAATCTAAGAAGTAGTCTATGACTTGATTTTTTACAGGTATTAACTGTAGTCCTATTACTATTGGCATACATTTTGATGTAAACATCAATTTATTGCAGATTACAAAAAACACTAGAACCAAAATTAGAATTTGTCACATTCATGTTGAGCACATACAAATTGATAGGAAATAGCTAATTTTATTTCAGTAACATGACTTTTGTAAAAATTTGTTGACCAGTGTTATGGATATCAGTGGTAGCTCATTGAGTCTTCTGGATAATTTCAGTTTTGGCCAACTGTCCAATCTGCTTAAAGCCCTGTTGTTTTCTCCTTACACTTGACTGATAAGAGCTCACCTGAGGGCTGGGAGAAAGGTCAGCTCTGCCCTTTGGGGCTGCTCACTGGGATTTCCACATTACAATATTATCTTCAGCCCAAGGCTCCTTGTCAACAATTTCTAGAAGCCACTTGTTTTTGTGAGCATTGGTTTGCTTAAAAGTGGGGAACAGTATCTCTTAAATCTCTTCAGGACGCACCCTTAGGTCACAACACCTTGAGATACCCCCCTTCTTCCCTGAGACCTCCTCCCATAGCACAATCTAGAGTCCATAAGCTGCCACACTAACGCTGTGTGGCTTTCTCTTTCACTTTCCAGCCAAACATTAATTTAAGTAAATGGACTGTTAGTATCTTTCCTTGAGCACCCACTTTGGTGATGCCCTGCCCCGCACTGAACACAGCGTCCCTCTTCTTTCCCCTGAAGTCCCTAAGGAGATGTCAGCAGCAGGAGGGCCTGCCAATAGCTGTCCAGTCCACCACAGGAAAGCTCCATCATGGTAAATCTTAGGCCACAAATGCCCTCCATGACCAGATGCCCCTGGTTTTCTGTTACTCCCCAAGGGGCTCACACACAGAACTGTGGAGTCTCACTGAGACCAGCTGACAGGACCTGCAGCTGGACAGCACCAGGCAGACCACACACCTTGACCCCAGGGCCGGGCACCTGACTTGGGCACTAGCTGGGCCCAGGGCTTGGGGGCCCGGCTTTCCCAGAGGCAGCTCCCCACAGGCCCAACCCCAACTGCTGGCATTGAAAAGCAGGGGAAATATGAAGGAGGGGCTGCTGCTTCAGCCCCTTCCTTGTGGCATTTCTGAAATCTCATTTCCTGTCACAATTCCGAGGCAGGTGTTTCTGTTTTTAAAATCGTCTCCAGTTGCTATTCCGGTCGTGTGAGTCGCTAGTTTTTTCCAAGGGACCAAGCTGCTATTTTCCCTCTGGTGGCAGCACAGTTAGCAGCCAGGCCCCCAGCCAGGACAGTTGTGTGGGAGAGGCTCCTCCCCCCCGAGGCCACAATGGAGACGTGGGGGACACTCCACAGACAGCGGGGCGTCCCAGGGTGCAGGGAGAATTCCCTTGGCGGCTGTTAAGCGGCTCTCTCTGTTTTGGTTAAATTGCACATGTAAAAAGCAAGCCCGGCCCCGCCCAGGAAAGGCAAAACAAAAACAAGCCAGACCCACACAACTTCTGGGGTACTCAGCCCCAGGGGCACCAGGGAGTCTGCATAAACTCCAGCCAGAGGGAGGCAGAGGGCTTTTGCATGTGAAAAAGAGAGCCCAAACCTCAAATTCAGGAATTTTAAGCCTGTGTTCTATGAACAGCTGAGAAGTGCCAGGTACATTCTGGAGGTCGGTGACCCCTCTGTGAGAATTTTCAGAATTTTCAATTCATATGAATGAAAATCTTTTAAAAATTAATGTAAAGTGTTGGGAAAACTAGAGGATCCATACCTGAGGGGAGAAATCCTATAACTGTGCAAAAATAAACAGGATGATTTTTTCAAATTAATGTAAACACAAGTTCTGCACAATATGAAAGAGCATCTCATAACTAAGTGTTGCTAGGTGGTATTAATTTGAATTAAAAAGAAAAATGGAGCAGAGCATTTCATTCCAAGGCTCAGCATAAGTGCAACGTGACAACTTTCCAGTGGAGGAAAGGACACGGAGACTGTGTCATCCACATGGGTGGTGTCCTCAAGCATGACAGCCACCACATTTGGATCTAGAAAAATACAACCAATTATATTAAATACACTGGGAGGAGGGGGAGTCATCATTTAAAATCAAACTTGTGCAATGTTTTATGTCAATTGTATCTCAATTATTTTTAAAAATCACTTTTTTATGCAAATGAGTTTCAACGTTGTTTAGAGATTTTTATATTTCATCTGTACACTGATTTTGGTTTTAGACATATGTAAGAGCTATTAAATATACATAGTTTACATAATTATGTGTTCAAACTTCTTTAATGTTATAAACAAAGTAAGTTAAGGCAACTCTGCAGGATCATAAGACTTTTGATTTCCTTTGTTTATAAGAGATTTGTACATGACTCAGATTAAAAAAAAACAAAAACATCACTTTGGTGAGTCAGATATCCAGAATTATCTAGAATGAAGGTTTACAGAACAATCTCTTCGGTTTTACGACTAGAAAAGAGAGGAGGCATGTGGGAGGGACATATCACTTGAATATTTACTAGGAGTTGAGTTTAAGCAGGAATGTATTGCCAGCATCATTTGTGCCAAATTCTTAGTTTCTCGCACTTTGTGATCAGTAAGGAGTTGTTGGGGGCAAAGGACGTCCCGAACAAACTCCACAAATAGGAGTTTTTATGGATCCCACCCCCACCCCCACCCCCACCCCAGACCAAAGAGATCCAAGACACCAAGGACTACAAATCCCATAATGTCATCACCACCAAAGGGAGGATTGCTGGGAACTGAGGGTAGAGTTAAGCAGCCAGGCTTGGTATGTAACGAGACGTGTGGGCCTTGGGGGCCTTTGGTTTTCTGCCAGCTTTCAGAGTGTTATTGGGGTTCCAGCTCAGCCAAAATGGTAGGACACATTCACCAATTTCTCTCTCTCTCTTTCACCCTGAGTTATTCGTTTCTTCATTTCCCCTTTCTTGTAAGTTAAACCTTTTTACCCTTTTTGTGTGTATCTGCAGTTGAATCTCATTATAAGTCCCTTTTAAGCACATTTCACATTGGGGTTCCACTGTAACAAAGTGACTTCCACGTATGAATTCTTGCCTAATGAACAAAACCAAGTCTAGTTTGCAGGCGCAGCGTCCCGGGGAGCCGCGGGTGAGGTCATCTCCCAGGGGTAGGCGGGACCTGCTGCCACTGGGGGCCTGGCGCTTCCACGCTCAAGGACCTCCTTCTCCGTGGGCCGGGGGATCACTGGGGTTAGGTCTGCGTTGCCATAGCCAGGAGGACAAGGACCACAGCTTGGTTTGGGTCATTCTCAGTCTTCCCAGGAGCCCCCTGAGCACAGGAGCAGAACAAGATGTGCCTCAGTGCAAGAAACTTAGAGTCGGAAATGGAAAGTTCATGCAGATGGGTGAACAAGCCCAAAATGCAAGTGTCCCCGCACCCCATGAAGAGGAGACCCCGCCGAGGAGCAGATCCAACCTGGAGTCCTGGTGCAGCTAGCAGAGCTGGGACTCAGGCTCCACGTCCCCTTAAGACAGAGACCCCCGAGATCTGGAATCTCTGCCTTCAGAGTCAGCGACCTGGGAGGACCTTCTCACTTGGAAGGGTAGGTTGGTGAAGAAGATGAAATAAGGTTGGCAGGGGCCTCTGGACCAGGGGAGGAGGGGGTTTCAGGGAGAACAGAGGTTGCCACCCTCACCTCCCTGCCATGTGGGATTGTTGCCCCCACCCCCTCTCCCCGCAAGTGTATTCACTTGGGAGGGCTGCCACACAAAGTGCCGCAGGCTGGGGCTTAAATGGGGATTGACTCTCCCAGTCCCAGAGGCTGGACATCCAAGACTAAGGTGCAGCTCTCGCCTTGGTTTGCACAGGGCCGGCCTCTCCTATGCCCCCACAGGGCCTTTTCTCTGAGGGTGTGAGCAGTGCCCTTGGGTAAGAAATGACCCAGATGGGCCTCCCCGGTGGCGCAGCGGTTAAGCGCTGCGCTGTGGAGCTGTCGGCAGCGGAGACGCGAGTTCGACGCCCGGCCGGGGAGAATCCCACATGGTGCGGCAGACCTCTCCTGCCTCGCCCGCTGTTCCCCTCAGCAGTGGATTTCTGATCTGCCTGTTCTGCTCCCCACTCTGTCTCTGGTGAACCCTCTCACCGCCCCACAGCTCTGGCTTGTACCCCAGCTTGTATGTATAAATAAAATATATATATATATATATATATATATATATATATAAAATGATTCCTAAAAGAAATGACCCAGATGGTAAGGAATGACCCATATTAATACGTGTCACCTTAGCTACCTCTTTAAAAACCCTGTCTTGAGGTACAATCATATTCAGAGTGACTGGGGCTGAGGGCTTCGACACATTATGTGAATGTGATAAGGACACATTTAGTCCTTATCACCAAGAAGATGGCTTTGTGGGAGGTGTGGAAGTTCTGGACCTGAGCCGTGTTAGTGCTGGTTAGAGTTCTACAGAGCCTGATGGCGATGGCAATGTCCTTCAGGTGCATGAGAAGCAGGCAGTAGTCACAGAAATGACCTGTCTCTCACCCCTCTTCAGCCACTGGCAAGGATAGGCTGACTAACCCTTGGTCCAGACTCCTGCCTATGAACTACAGGCTGATGAACCAGCCCCAGCACTTGTATCCACTGTTGTGAAGGTGGAACAAAGGGATTGTTTTGATAGTGACCTGTGAGGCTAGGTAGGCCCAGTGGCCCTGGGCACCAGTCCAAATTCTGCTCAGAACAGCACAGGCCACCTCAGGCCACCTCTTGGATTATGTTTACTCAGACAGTTAAGCAATACACGTGGCTCCGCAGGCTGGCTGACATACACCCGCCCTCTACAACATCACATGCTGGGCCTGTGAGTCACCCCTCCCAGACACCACAGAGCGGAGTTGCTGCGGGATCAGCACTCTGTGAGCAGAAGCACCTGCCTCCATCCCTGCGCAGGGGGCTCCACCAAGTCGTGTACGATGCGGTATCAGCCCTCCATGGCGGTTAATGACAGAATAGGTAAATCAGACCAAGTATTTCACCAAGGACAATGAGAAAAGCTGGACTGAATATAAAAATTATTGAAGGCATCAGAGAGCTAAGATAAGAATGACATATAACTGAGCCATGGTCTCATGAAGAGAAGAAACTCGGGCCGGTAAGGCCGAGTTCAAAGCTTGAGTACCTTGGTGAACTCCACAGAGAGCAGGTGAGAGAATGAGCGCTTTGCTGCTGGGAGCTTCGCGGGCTGCCGGGCAGGTGAAGGATGGGGCACAGGTGTCAGAAGAGGAGTAAGGGGGATTAAGGTCTTTCTAAGGAATTTTGAAGAACCTTGGTTTTTCTAAGAAGAGGTGAAATTTTGAATTTGAGAACTCAAAAAAGTACTATAGTCTGTAAATTTGACCACTAAAAGTATTTTTTAAAAGTATAACTCCCAAGTTCAGAAAGGAAAGAATGAAAAATTTTTTTAAATAAAGGCAAGAAGAGAAACTAATTGGGAGAAAGAGCGAACAAGTAATAATATATAAGCTCAAGTGAATCATATTCAATGTAAAAGGACTAAATGCTCAATTAAAAGATAACCTGATGATAGAAACAAAACCCAATTAGAACTGCTCACAGGGAGCACCTCTGAAATGGACACAGAATGGTAAAAAGTTAAAGTACATAAAAAGGTATAACAATCAAAAACTGAAAGTTGAAAATATTATATTATTATCAGGAAAAAGTAGGTTAAAAAGAAGCAACACTAGAGGTATTTCTTTTGATGTTGTTGTTGATATGATGAATGTTTATTGATTTAGAGGTATTTAATAATTTAATGCCCATGATAGATCTAAAGACTCCATTGAAAATTCAGGTTTAATTCATTCTAAATCACTGTCCAGCCTCCAAGGTCTACACTTACTGACCCTGGACCCTGAGTCTGCTCATTCAGAACTAGGCTTGCCAGGCTGCTGAGCTCACGGGCCGCCCATTCCCAAAATGTTTGGCTATAAAGGATCATGTTTACTTATCAGTAAGAGGTAGGTCAGGAAGAAATAGGTGCCTGACTAGACAGGACAGAGGAACTGGGCTTGACAAAAACCTACTTTAAAACCAGCTGCTCACATCCTTAAGACACACGGGGTGCTGTACTAAAATCCCACCAGTCTGGCATTTCTTTTTCCCTTTTCAATGATTTTTTTTTTTTTTTTTTTTTTTTTTTTGCATAGAAGAACTGGAGTTTAGGCCAGAGGTCTGGGGTGTGAGAGGATTCACCAGAGACACAGTGGGGAGCAGAATAGGCAGATCTAGTGAAACACACTGCTGAGGGGAGCAGCGGGCGAGACAGGAGAAGTCTGCTGTGTCATGTGGGTCAGCTCCCTGGCCGGAATCAAACTCAGTCAGCAGGGGTAATAGCACTGAGATTTACTTAACCCCTAGGCCACCAGGGAGGCCCTTTGTTTTTGTTTTTTTTTTTTTTTTTCATTGGAAAATCCAATTTGGAATTTGTGATTTAGTCCTGGCTGAGCTGTCAAGTAAGGATTCGGCGGCTGTGGGCTTCTGCTTCATTTCCACAAGGGTCTACCACACTCTCTGCTGTTATAGAGAGAAGGAAAGTGCTTTGTAAATTCAAAAACATTAGGCCTTATTAGTGCATATCTCCTGATGATCCCACAGGACCACTGAGGAAAGGATTTGCTAGAGAAATGAGGACTCAACCACCTGGGTGGAAAGAAGCTTTAGCACAAGTTATTCTTAGTCATTTCTTCACCCAGGTCATCCAAGAACCCTGCTTGGCCAGGCCACTTCTCCATGCATGTACTGGAATGTGCTATTTAAGCAAAGCTCTGAGGCCAGACTTTTCTGGAACCTCTGCTGGGAACCCCCCACAGCTTTGCCAGGGTCCCTCTCACTTAAATCTGTAAGGACCTGGTTTCCAGACGCTCTCAGGAAGTGGGACGGCCCCGCCCGCCTGGCCTGTGTGAGCGCAGCTCCCTCACTGTGTGTCCTTGGCCAGGTCACTTGGCAGTCAGCTCCACATGCCTGCTGTTGCTTATCTGTACAGCAGGGGAAGGATAATCGCCTCCTCTTGGGCTGCCGTGAGGATTAACTCATTCCCACACGACATCAAATAACGCCTTGCTCTCAGGACGCTTCCAAAAGTCTCAGCTGTCACACTCCAGAAAGAAAACCTGAATGTCAAACTCCAAATGAAAGGCTTTTGCTCAAGGAGGTTCTGTGGACGTCCGCACCAGATAGGGACTCAGGAGGAACGATGACTTTTCTCCCCTGAGCACTTTCTGGGCCCAAAACGGGGTAACCAGGGCCCAGCCTCAGGCTTGAGGGGTAAGTTCATGCAGAGGAGCCAGGAAAAGCTCGCCACCACGATCCATAGTCATGACGTCCCCCACGCACACAACCGGAGCTGGGGGTGAGAAGAGGAGGTGTGGCTCCAAAGGGAGGAGGTTCAGGGAGCCGAGCCAGGTCCAAATGCACATTCAGACACAGATATCATACCAAGCGAACCCACAAGCCTGAGGCAGAAGTGTGAGGATTCCGCTCCCAACCCTCAACCGCAGCCATCCTGCCCCAGGCCTGACTGAGTGTTCAGCTTATTTATGAGGGACCATGAGTTCAATTCAAAATGTCAAATGATCCTTGGTGACTAATGGCCCCAGCTGTGCTAAATAGCTTCACCCAGCTTATCCTTCCATGCCCCAGGCCTCTGCACTTCAGGAACATCCATCTGGGTGCCTGTCACAGGGGCTACTGTGTCACCAAATCACCCAAAAAAAGTCAGGGACCTCAGGGCCCCTGGGGGCAAGTTCTGGGGAGTGAGCTAAATGGATGTCCCCAGGAGTAGGGAAGGTGATGTTGGCAGATGGGAACATAGAAATTCAACCACCAAGTAAAATTAGCCAGTATGTCCAACCAATGGTCTACTAGGGTGGGCTCAGAAAACAAATCTATGATTTTATAGCTTTGCCCATAATTTGCCCTTTGAAGCCCACTCTGTGGGGCTAGCTACGATTTCCCTTCTCTCCCCGTAAGTGAGTCTCTACTAGATTCTGTGCCTCTCCTGTTCACTTCTAATTTTTGAAAATCCTTTGGTCACTGTTTTAAAACTTTCATTATGGAAATTTTCACACATGACCAACAAGAAAGAAAATGGTATAACAAATCCATGTAGCCAACCACCCACTACAACAATTATCAACATGCTTGTTTCATCACTTCCCATCACACCCCGTCCCCCAACACACATTCTTTCTTTTTGCTGGAGTATTTTAAACCCTCTGATTGCTTTTAGAAACAAAAATAGTCTGAGTGAGGCCAGGCCAGTGGAATAATCTATGCTTTCCTAACTTCATGATGGGTTGAAGTTTACTCCCCATGCCCAGGGCTGCGGCCAGCTGGCACCTGCCTCCCCAAAGGGGTCCTGGTCCTGGTGGGTGTTTTCTCTGTCCTCCTCTCCCCGTTAAGCTTTCCTCTCACTCACAGCTGCCTCTGGCTCCTTCAGGGTTGGCAGGGTGGGTTAGCAGAGAGGAGAGATGTTCCCACCCGCCTTGGCCAGAGGTGTTGGTCAGCTACCAGTCCCAGAATGGACTCCTGTCTCTCCTCTGCAGGGCTGGCCTACTCAGACCTGGTCCCAGAGCTGATGGGCAGTTGAAACTGACACTCTCCTATTGGTCAGAGAGCAGTGCCTGCCGGGTAAAAAGAGATGCAACGTCATCCCAAAGTATGGAGACTTTTTTTTTGTAGAAACAAAAATTGGGGGGTAGGCAGAGAGCATACGTACTACTTTCACGCACTTAGGTCAAATCAGAATTCTCATTCCTGCTCAAGTGACTCAGCAACTCATATGAGAATTCAGAGAACGCCATTTCTTGCCTTGGAGCTGCTCTGTTCAATATGGACATTGGAGGTGTGTTGTGAATATAAAAATATGCTGGATTGCCAACATTTGGAAAATGTATGTAATATATCCTAATAGTTTTTTACATTGATTACATGTTGAGCTGATAATATTTTTACATATTTCATTAAATCTAATGTATTATTAAAATTAATATCACCTATAAACATGGGTGGGTACTAAAGAATTTAAAACTATATCTGAGCCAAGAGGACAAAGCTTACAATGGATCAAGGAAAGTCTCTTCAATAACCAGTGCTGGGAAAACTGGACAGCCACATACCAAAGAGTAAAACTGGATCATCATCTCATACCACACACAAAAATTAACTCAATATGGATTAAAGACTTGGATATAAGATCTGAAACTATAAAACACTTAGAAGAAAGCATAGGTGACATGCCACTCGACTCTTACAGATAGTTTAATCTTACAGATAGTTTTGGAGATTCAACTCCAACAGCAAGGGAAATAAAAAAATGGGGCTTTATGAAACTAAAATCTTTTGCACAGTAAAAGAAACTTGCATCAAAATGAAAGATATCCTGCTGAATGGGAGAAGATATTTGCACAACATATTCTTATCCAAAATATACAAAGACTTCATCAAACTCAACAATGAAAAAAAGACTCAATTTAAAAACGAAAAAAAAAATCTGAATAGATTCATCCCACAGAAAATAGATGGCCAATAGGTACATGAAAAGATACTCTACCTCTTATTACTAGAGATACGCAAATCGAAACGACAATGACACATCACCTCGCACCTGTGAGAACAGCCATCATCCAAAAGAGAAGAAACAATAAGTATGGTGGAAAAGGGATGTGGAGAGAAGGTAACTCTTATGAACTGTTGGTAGGAAAAGGAAAGGGTATAGAGAAAGCATTATGAAAATCCCTCCAAATTTTTAAGACAGAAATTCAGCATGGACCAGTTATCCCACCTGTGTATATACCTGAAAGAACACTAATTCGAAGGGGTCTGTGTACCCCCAAGCTACTGCAGCAGTAATTACAATAGTCACAAACAGGAAACAATAAAAGCCCAGGACTGACACAATGAAATACCACTCAGTCACACAAAAGGATGAAATCCTGCCATTTGCAACAATGGGGATGGACCAAGAGGGGGTTATGCTAATGGAAGTAAATCAGGCAGAGAAAGATGAACCATATGATTTCACTCATATGTAGCATATAAAAGAAAACAAACAGTGAGCTCTGTAAAACAGAATAAACTTTTAGACTAGAAGACCAATTAGTAGTCACAGAAGGGAGAGAGTGGTAAATTGAGACAAAGGAGAGAGTGGGATTGAAAGAAGGGCATAGGGGGGCTATCAGGGTGCTATAGCATCAAAAGGACAGTGCCCAGTAAAGGACATGTCACCGTCTGTAGGTGTCACCTGGTGCAAAATCGCAAAACCACACAGGCTCAGGGAACAGCAACAATGGGGTTTATTTAACACATGGGAAATGAAGAATTTCTAAGGCCATGAGTGGCCAGCTGTCTTACCCCAGATAGTGTCCACAGCGTCCAGAAGTTCCACACGAAAGCTGGCTCATCCAAGGTGGCGCCTCCCGTCAACGAGGGCCTGCAGCTCGCAGCAGCCCGCAAGCAGTGGGCCAGGCTCCAACTCGCCGCAGCTGCTCACAGGTGGGGCCGCTAGGATGAAACCACAGCAGCCCCAGCCACAGTGTGAAGGTCAGGGTGGACACCACCAATGCTGGACCAGACAGCAACAGAGGCAGCAGCACCGGCAGGTAGTGCCAGACGGTCAGGAGAGGCTAAAAGCTCCTGGAGGTGACCCGGACCCAGAGCACTGGTCACCTGTCAAAAGTGCTGGGAAGCAGTGGCCATAGAACAGGTCACCTGGTCACCAGAGGTGGTGTGAGACACACCAGGGTTCCAGCTATCCGTGAGTTGCTGGCCCACACCGACAACAACCAACTCCTTAAAACACCAAGCCCAGCCTTTGTTGCTCTTTTCAGGCAGCAGCAGGGCCTCGGGCCCCCGGCCTCTGCAAAGCTCTTAGGCTTCTCTTCTTTCAGAGTTGGCTGCTTCTTTGGAGGCCAGGAACAGTGTTCCCTTCAAGAGTCTGAGAGCCCAGTGGGCGAGTGCCTACGCGAGCCCCAAGCTGGCACCTGCCCTGCCTTGTATCTTCTCTCAGGGTCGCCCACCTACAAGTCTGATTGGACCGTTTTTCAACCCTATGGCTGCTTGGATCACTCACGAATCAGCTCATAGGTCACACCTGACCAGTCCTGCAGGCCTCTCTACTCCCTGCAGCTGGAGAGAGCCACAGCATTGGAAATGGCCCAGTGCAGCTCCCTGCTCCTCTCCACAGCCCTGAACCAGAGCCCACGTGGCCAGCTGTTGCCTCCTGCACGGGGTAAGCGTGCTCCAGGGCGGCGTGGTAGGGGAACCACTGCGCCCACATCCCCGCTGGCCTCTGCAGCCTGAGTCCCAGTGGGGCTTCTGGTGGGAGGCAGTAAAACGCCCACCACCCACTGCCACTTTCACTGCCCACAAGCAGCTTCTAGGATCGGGTACAAGAAAAGCCAGTGTTGCCCCACACCCTGTGCTGCAGACACTGGTTTCAGCATGGTGCAGAACAGAGTAGGACTTGAAGTGGAATTAAACTTAATATAATATGTACACATTCTGATTTTCAATGATGCACACTTGAAATGTATAAGACAGTATGATGCAATGTTACTTCAATTTTAAACAATTAAAATAAATTTTAAAAAACTCCATCTGAGGCTCACATAATATTCCTGCTGGACACTGTGGCCTTAGACCCAGCTAAAACCATGAAATAAAATTAAAATTACATTTTAATACCACGTTACAAAAACTCCTCCTCCAACCCCTCTCCAAAATCATGGTCCCCAGAGCCAGTGTGTGACCTGGATGAGTGTCTAGTTGGACCCACTCATTTTCCAGATGATGAGACAGAGGCCAGGAGACAAGTTCCTGGCGTAGCTGGAGGTCCGGGCGAGCACATGAGCTATTTCAAGCTGCTCTTGTGAAACAGTGGAAAAGAGGGACACTAAACTTCCAGAAAATTCTTCATGTGTTCATGCCTCAAAATATTTCAGTGTGTCAATGGCAGCTGGGGAGCAGGGAGGGCAGATCCTTAGAGCAGGCTGGGTGTGCGCCAACAGCAGGCAGGCGCCCTGAAGAGGTCTGGGGCTGAGGTCAGTGAACTGGCAGCTGAGGCCTGCATCTGGCCCTCAGGCCTGTTTTGATTGACCTGTGCTGTTTTACAATTTTTTGAATCATTTGCCAACTTTTCAACATTAGGAAACATCAATAAAAATATAGGTTCTGACTTCTCCTGAAAAGATGTGGTGGCGAGAGCCTGTCTTCCTGCCTGACAGCAAACCCACTGCCCATCCCCACATCCTGGGTGCCGTCGCCCCCTCGGCCCACGGTCCCCACCCTGCGCCCTCCCCTAGTGGGGAACCGGGCCAACGGACAGCTGTAACCCACTTGATCTCCAGTTTTTCTCAGAGCAGAGTTAAGGGGAAAGTGAAGAGGTTTTCATACCTCTCTCTATCAAAAGGTGAAGAAATAAAAGCTAGGCAGAGAGGGATTCATGTTTCAATATTGTTTTTTACCCAGCTGCTCTTCCACCCATTTCATCCTCTCCCTACTCGCCATGGACGCCTGACTTATTTCTGCTTCATCCCATGCCCCAAGGGAAGGTGACATTTTCACCATTTTCCATGAAAAAGCTGAGGCGCTAAGAGGCAGCTGTCCCCTGAATACAAGGAGCTGGGCCTGGGGGGGCATCCTGAGGTCTGGAGCTTCTGCCCAGCTCTAGTATCCCAGGGCCACATCGCCAGGATTCATGGCAGCGCTTCGGCCCCGAGGGCAGATAACATTCCTCTAGTGGGGAGCGCTGGGGCCCTAGATCCAGTAGGCTCAGTTTCCCATGGTTTTTCCTGGAGAACCACATCCAGGATCAGGATGGAGAAAGATGCAGATTCCTGAGGCAGTAAAAAACCAAGAGGGCGGCCCTGCAGAGCACACATTCAGCCTGCACGCCCGCAGCCTGCCCGCCACCAGCCCACCCTCGGTCCCTGATGGTTCTGGAGCCCTATCCTGGCTGTCAGTGTGTGGGGCCAGCCACACAGGTACCTCCAGCTTTTGGAGCAGGCAGAGTCCCAGCAAAGCCTGCGGTGTGGGCCCCGCACCCTCACGAACCAGGCAGCCTCTACCCACCGCACCCTGGGGCCAGGAGCACCTCTAGTTCCCCAAATGAAGAGCTTGGAAGTTCTCAATGTCCTGGGAGAACTCTGGGTTGTTTCTTGTACCAGATGAGCAGAGAGGAGGGGAGGAAAGGACAGGGCGGTGAGCTTTAGTTATAACCAAGTCTGTTAGATCGTTAAAAGTGGTTTACTTTATTTGGGTGAAGGTGGGGGCAACAGGACAGTAAGTGACAAAAGCACAACAGGAAGGTGCCCTGGCAGCTGGCAGAAACCCGTCCTATCTGTTCCCAAACGATGAGGCAACGTGGAAACCCCAACACGCTTGCCTGATCGCCTGGACAGGGAGCAAGGCATGCTGGGTAAATGGCGGAGGACAGGATCGACCATTTCATCAGGCGTCCCGAGGGTGGGTTCTGTCTGTGGGCTCCCTCCGCCAGCACAGAGCTCGCACTACTATTTGCTTGTTCTTTCTCCTTTTTACTTATTTGTTTAAAAAAAAAAACAAACAGTTACCTTGCATGGATTGGGTACTATTGCTAAGTGGAAAAAAAAAATAAAAAGAAGCAGAAACTGCATTTAATATACAACTTGTAGGCTGGAATAAAATAAGAATGATATTCAAGCTTACTTGGATTTACTTCAAGCAAACATGGAAGGATGCACAAGCAGCTAGCAAAAGTGCTTGCCAGGGGGCAAGGTGCAAGGGGTGCCTCAAAGTAGACATTTAAAAACTAAAATGCAATTTAAAATATGTAAAATATCACAACTTCATGAATAGTTGAAAAGCTGCTATAAAAGCTTAGAAACATTGATTTGTGTTTATTTCCCCCATTTCTGTTCATCTATGCTTTATGTTTTTATATATGGACACAATCAACAGGCACATGAAATTGTCTCCTAGTTGTTTCTCTGAACATCGTAAGCATTTCCCAGGCAGGATTCATTTTGGTCAGACGCATAAAATCCCACCAGCTTTCTCAGGTCTAGAGATGCAGGTGCACACTCCCCACCACAGGAAAATATGTGGGCTCCACCCTCCTCCCTCAACACAATCATGCTGCAACTGGGGTTGAGCAGAAAAGAAAACAGACTTTCTCCTCCCAAAATGCAAGAGAAAGGAGACCCCAGGAGCACACCTTCCCCCTGGGAAACTATTATCAGTCTGACACAGCCTTAGCTCCTAGGTTCTTCCTTTCTCCTCAGAGCTAAACGTTAAGATCTGTTTACTTTTATTCAGAGCAATTATAGACTCACAGGAAGTTGCAAAAATAGAACAGAGAGGTCCCAGGTACCCTTCACCCAGTACCACCCCCTCCCTCCCCAGGTTACATCTTACATCAGAGTGGTACAATGTCAAAGCTAGGAAGCTGACATTGGCAGAGTCCCAATGGGGGCCGTGCCATTTCCCATGGGCAGGCTCCCCCTGCCCACCTCCCCAGGCAAGACCGAGACTGCCCAGCACCTCTGCTGCCCATCCCTGAGCTCTGTCACCAGTCACCTCTTCGTCATCTTTCTCATTTTGTCATTTCAAGATTGTTGTATAAATGGAATCATACTATGGGTGGCATTTTGAGATTGGCTTTTGGAAACTGTTATAAATAAAGCAGTTTGGAACACTCCTGTGCTGGTTTTGTGTAGCTGATGCTTCCATTTCTGTGTCCTTGCTGGCTCACATGGCATGTGTCTGCTTAGGGTTTTGTAAAACTGCAAACCATGTTCAGAGTGTCTGAGCCATTTTACCTTCCCACCAGCAATGAAAGGCCCTGGCATGAGAGAGCTGGTCTCTGCCTCCTTGTGAGCATTTGGTGTTGAGCAGATGAAACAAGTGGGCCAATCAGACCCTTGTCTTTTTATTTCCTGCATTTCTGATGCTTTGAAACCCAACCCTGGAGGGACAGCCCTCCCACCTAGCCAGTTCCTAGATGTAACAAATGATCCTCCTGCAAAAGAGCCTTTCAAATGCAAACTAAGGGTCAGAGTCCACATCTACTTCCTTAATTAGTCTTTACCCTCTGACCTAATGACCCCAGGGCCAGGGTTGGACAACTAAGAGCATCCCTTACACTCTGAAATCATCCAAAATAGCCAATTCTACACCTGCGTATAATGCCCACCCATTCCTGCTCATGAAAACCTTAATAAAAGTCCTTGCCCCAGTTTTCCTCCTGCCCCTCTGCCTCCTGGGGGGCCCTGGTGCTTGCCTGATGGCCCTGCCTGGCACAACCTGTTCTTCCTGCTGGGAACGGTCAGTAACAAGCTTTTCAATGACAGTTGCCTCACTGTATCTGAATAATAACAAAACCTACATTTCCAAACTAGAGAACAAGGCAAGCTTACAGTTGCCTTGTTCACTCTCAGGCCCCATGAGGACAGCCTTGCAGAGAATGAAGTCCCCTGAAAAACACCAGGAGAGCCGGTGTCCTCCTGGAATCAGGCCCACTTGCTCGTGCCTGAAAAGCACTAGGCGCTTATTGTTACTTTGCTTAAGCTGTTTGGCCTCACTTACGCAGAGGCCAGCCAGAGGGCGCCACCCAGGTGCTGTGCGGCTAGCAAGACTCAGACTCCAAGGAACGCCATGGAAACAGGTCTTCCTTCGCAGCACCTGGCAATGAAAGGGGCTGGCAGGTGGTGGGCACAGGGCCCAGACTGAGGCTCTGCTCAGGTGCGGCAGGAGAGCAGATCCCGGGCACATTTCCTCACCTAAAGAGACAGTTCAGCTGCATGTCCCCATGGACCCTGCCTGCTTCTATTCCCTAAGTCTCTTGAGTTTGCATCGCAAAGCGCAAATATGACTAACTAGCGCTGCCAGAGCCCTGACGACAAGCAGCAGTGGGCTGAGTGATTCATAGTCACTAACTCCTTTAGCCCTCAGAACAGCCCGACGAGAGTGCTGACTACCCCCATGTACAGATGGGGAAGCTGAGGCACAGATGGACAGATGGGCAAAGGCCATGCTCCTATGCGGAAGAGCCAGCACTGGGCTCCAGCATGGGGCCCCGGGCTCTGCAGCCCCCTCTGCTGCTCTGGGCCTCCTGCCCACGATTCCATCCAGCGCAGTCTGATCTCACCTAAATCCTGACACTTTCCTTAAGTCCTTTCTTCAATCTTTTCTTTCCCGGGTCCCCTCATCTAAACTCAAAAGTATTAGCTTCTGTTATTTAAACATGTTCTTTTTCCTCTGAATTCCCTTCCACGTTCCCCTCACATGATTCCTCATGGCCGCACGGCGGGGCTCCTCCCCTTTGGAGTCCAGGTCAGGCAAGGCCGGATGGGAGAGGTGTGAATGGTCCTTACAGACCCTCATTCCTGGCCCGCAGACAGCAGGGGGCGGAGGGGAGGTGTCCACTGTGCCCCAGGCCAGAGAGAGAAATCCTGCTGGGGCATGACTGGCTGCCTGAGCTGCCTCAGTTTTCCTTCTGTGAAAAGCCCATCATGGGTTCTTCCATCTTCCCAAGGCCCCATAATGCAGTTGTCCTCCCCACCATCACCACCACGCTGTTTTATAGATGAGGAAACTGGCTCTTTTATTTTTAACTGATAAATGGTGTTACTGAGATTGATATCCAGGTCATAAATATGCGTTTTTAGACACCCCTTGGCAACATGTTCTTTGTGGCTGTCATGGAGGGCGGGGATTGGCCCCAAACGTGGGCAGTTTCTTTCTCTGAAGAGAAGCTGAAGTCAACCTGCGGGAGTGAGGCCTGCGCCAGGCTGCAGGGCGGAGGGCGCCGCGTCAGGGCTGCAGCTCAACGAGAACACGCATGCCCGGAGCTGGCCTGGGGTGGGGGCCAGACTGTCTGGTCACAACAGCCTCGAGTGTCCCTGCACCCTGACTGAGCGGGCCCATCAGGAAAAATACACCTGCCGGCTATTTGCCCACCCAAGGGTGGTGCGAGAGCTCTGGAGACAGCACGCCCACGGCCAGGCCCAAGACAGCAGCTGAGGGCAGTTTGAGCTCGTGCTCTCCTGGCAGAGGCGGCACTTAAACAGTGGGCACCCACAGCCGGCCTTCCTCCGGTTGCCCCGGCAGGGTTCCCCGTCCCAAGCCCTAAGCCCTAAACCCTGGGCAGTGTGGCTGAGCCCTTCTCCCTGGGCCATCGGTTTTCCTGCCCGTGGAACAGGGCTCTGGGCCTGGAAGTAAGTTATTGGAAGTGGCTTTGTCTGAGCAAGAATTTTCTAAATTGAAGAGAAGGGGGGCAAAATTGAGACCCAGTCTTGCCCATGTCCTCCTTTCCGGTGGCGGAATTTCTGACATGCTGAGTGTTTCTGGACTGTCGTGGAGCTCCGTTGCTTACCAGCTCCTTGCAGATCCACCTCCGCCCCCCAGGTTTCCAACCATGCGGCTCACACACCGCAAATACCGACGGTCCTCTATTTAGTGGTCTCGCGTGGGCACCCAGTAGGGATGAGTGTCCTGCAGCTTTGTGTATAGCAGCCAAACTGCCCCTTGCCCGCATGCCAGGCACTCGGGATCACTGCCCGGGAATGCGTCTTCCCCAGGGCGGAAATACCAAGGAACTTTGCCCAGCACTCGCGCCTGGGTGCGCTCTAAGAGAAAATGTCAGGGACAGCTTGCTCATTAGGGGTCATTTCTTCTAGGTTGTGCAAAATTTCTAAAGCTCTCTTCCCACTGCAGAGTATAAAAATAAATAAATAAATTTTCCTGGTCTCACCCCTAACTTTGCTACTCATACGTCAAAGAATTGCCTGCTATTTCCATGAAATAATTTATGGTGGGGCATTTTACAACTGTTGAATTTTCAGGAAACTGAGACCCAGGGAGACTTTAAGTTCTCTGGGCCTCCCTTCCTTTATCTGCAGAAACAGCGATGTTACCTTATAATGTTTTTGTGACAAATGAGTAATTACAGGAACTGTGCTTAAAACGGCACATAGAAAGGGCTTACTCAATGTTAGCTGTTGTTGGTGTTATTTTTATTTTCATGTCTCCCGGGCATGGCTCTCTAATTTCCTCTTTGAACTGAAATTTTCTATGCCCAGGTGGTTCCCCTAGCCCTTTCAAAAATAGGGGTTCTTTGGAGAGCTACGACTGGGTGGGGAGTAACAACTTTCCTTCTGATGCTCGGAGCCAAGCCATTGGCATTAGGTAGAGGCTCTGATGCCTCCGAAGCCCGCTCGAGTCCCTGGAAGAAGGGCTGAGGGTGCCTGCAAAGTTGCACGGCGTCCGGCGAGCTTGGCCGGGTACTGAAGGGACTCAGACTCTGCGACCTTCCAGATACAAGGCAAATGACTTACTCTCCCTAGTTATTTCCCTAGTTATTCAGCAAGGTTTAGTCCAGTGGAATAAATACCGCAGTTATCATGGGCAATCTCCCAGCAGGCCCTACCACATCTCAGTAAAGTTCCTTAATTTGCTGAATGGTGTCAGGAAGCATCGGTGTTGGTCTCGGTTCCGGCCTCAGGAGCAGCAGCGTCCTACGCGCGACTCTGTAAGACACAGGCTGCGCAGGTCTCCGCCATAGGGTTTCGTTACTACCCAGAGCAACTCAAAGCCAGGACACAGGCTGATTCCGGAGGCGCCGCGGGGAGCCGGGCCTGACAGTCAACGCAAAGGACCGAGCGTCCCGCTGCCTTTGCGAGGCAATGGCGACACCTGGTGGTCAACTCCAGAACCGACCGTGGACAGACGCCTCGCGGCCTCCTCTCTGCGCGGTAGGGCTCCTCGCTCAGCAGCCTAGTCCTGCCCCCGCGCCTCCGCGCCGCCTTGCTCCGGAACAGTGTTCCTCCACCCCCTTCAGCTCGTCCCCAGCGCTGCGCCCACAGGCTCTTCCGTCCTTTGGGGACAAACCTGCCCAGGATGGAGGCAGGTTGGCTGAGTCCCAGGGTCCCACCAGCCAGCGGAGTGCCCCGCACTCGCCACTGAAGCCCCGCTAATGATGAAAATGATGACAACGACGACGATGGTGGTGGTGATTGTGAATCTGATGATAGCTGAGCACAGGCACACAGTTAAATACTTTACCTCCAACTTTGTCAAATATTCCTCACATTAAACCTGTTTGTTAATAGTTGGCAGAAAAAGAAACTGAAACCAAAATAAGTTACAGAAGATCTTGGAAGTTATGTTAGTTCCTGGAGGTGCGCCTGGCGCCAACTCACCTGACCCAGGACACTGTGCGTGTCCACCAGGTGCTGACCTGGCAGACACGCAGAGATTTCTGGTGCATAGTGTTTTCATCTTGGGGAGTTGGGTGCAGAAATTTCTTTCCTTGCTCCCCCTCCTGTCTGACTAATCCTTTTTCCTGGTCCTCAATGGCGGTACCAGGAAAGTCAGTGGGGCTGGCTGGCTAGCTTCTGCCCTGCCCTGTCCTGGCTGGATTCACAGACTCGCCCTCATCCTGCCCCTCAGCCCCTCAGCCAGGTCTTTCCAGATGGAGCCTCTGGCTCTCAGTGGGTCCCTAAAGACGGGGCGCCTGGCCTGGCCCAGAAGTCACGTCTCCCTGGAGAAACCAGCTTGCAGGCCACAGAGTCAGCCCCTTCCACTCCTGGCGGGCCACCCAACCTCACCCCGTGGACGGCCAGCCTGAGGCCCCCAGTGCAGAGCCCGGCTCATGGGCACACCTTACATGTTTGAAGTGAACTGAAAGAACAAGCACCAACAAGGTGAGTTAGGAGAGCAGAAACTTGTTCTCAGAGTTGTGGAGGCCAGAAGTTCACATTCAAGCTGCAGGTGCAGCTGTGCTCCCTCTGAAACCTGTAGGGAAGGGTCACCTGTTCCACTCTGCCCATATAATCATGTTAAGTTTTAAGACCTCAGAAGGCCTTATTGCTTTGCAGTCCCAGCAAATGTGTATAAGTGTGCCCACGGTCCCTCACCTTTGCCCTCAGTGGATATTGTCAACTTAGAAATGGGCTGATCACACTGGATTAAGAATGCTTTATCACTGGGACTTTAGCTTACACGTCCCTGATTACTAGCAAGCTAAGATTTTATGTTGACAACCCATTCATGTTTTTGGAAATTGCCTGTTCCTCATCTAGTTGCTTGTAATTTTTACACTTCCCAGACTTTCATATACTCTGAAGTATAGCCTTTGTCTGTTATGTATGTGTAAATGAATTCTTCCAGCCCACTTCTTGCTTTTCCGTGTGTCATCGGTGGCAATGTCTAATGGAAGTTTTGAACTGATGTAGTCAAATATCTCTGAAATGTTCTTTACAGCTTCTGTGCTTTATGTTTTGCTTAGGAAAACCTTCCCCATTCAGAGTTTACAGAGAATTATTCTACAGTTGTGTAATGTTGTAATGTTTTACAGTATATATGATTATTAAGTTACTTATTTTAGTCACTTGTGTTATTATTAGTTATTTATGTAATTTATATATGGTATGAGGTGGAGTCATCTAACTTTAATTTTTCCAGATGGGTATCTAATGGATTCAATGCCATTTATTGCATAAACCACCATTTATCCTCAGGTTTATTTTTTGATGTGCCTTTTTTATCAAGAAGAAAAATTTCATATATGTATGTTTAATTCTGGGCTCATTGCTGTGGTCCATCAATGTGAAACATCTGCATCTCTGAGCCAATACCAGGAAATTTCCATTCTTCTGTCTTTGCAGTATATTGTCACCCCTCCTAGAGCAACTTTCTCCTCACTGCTTTTCTACTCCAGTTAGTGAGGAGGTGTGGCCAGTCTCTAGCTCTGGAGCTCTGTGTCCAGAGAGGCACCCAGGTGACGGCCACCTGTGTTAGTTTTTCCTGTTGTGTGACAATTCTCCACGTGCAGAGCAGGTTCAAGTAATATAGTGTCCATGTGTCAGGAGTCCCGTCCCAGCGGCAACTCTGCTCATCGTTCCAGGAGGCTGGGCCATGGCCAGCTGTGTCCCTTGAGGCCAGGGCGGGGACATCTGCTCTACGCTACCTCAGACAGCAATGAGCTGCTTCTCGTGATTGTGGTGCTGAGGTCCCCACCATCTTGCTAGCTGTTGGCCGGGGACTGCTCTCAGCACCTGTAGGCCTCTCAGGTCCTTGCCATGTGGCTCCTCGATCTTGGCTCTGGAGGAGCCTGCAACAAACATCTCTCACCCTTTGGACTCCTGAACTTGCCCTTCTCTGACCAGCTAAAGAAAATGTCTTTTAGACCTGGAGATAAGACCTCAAACCATAAAGTTTATAGAAGAAAAAATAGGCAAAACTCTACATGACATACATCTAAGCAAAATCTTTAAAACCACTTCTCCCATAGCAAAGGAAGTAAAAGAAAAGATAAACAGCTGGGACTACATCAAACTAAAAAGCTTCTGTAGAGCAAAAGAGACAATAATTAAAACAAACAGACACCCTACTAATTGGGAGAAGATCTTTGCACACAATACAATCGATAAAGGACTGATAACAAAAATCTACAAAGAGCTCACACAACTCAACAAAAACAAAGTCAACAATCCAGTCAAAAAATGGGCAGAAGAGCTAAAAAGACACTTCTCCAAAGAAGAAAAGCAAATGACCAACAGGTACATGAAAAAATGTTCAACATCACTTATAATCAGGGAAATGCAAATTAAAACCACAATGAGATACCACCTCACACCAGTGAGAATGGCGCACATTAATAAAACAGGCAACAACAAATGTTGGCGAGGATGTGGAGAAAAAGGAACTCTCCTACACTGCTGGTGGGAATGCAAATTGATCCAACCACTATGGAAAGCTGTATGGCGTTTCCTCAAACTGCTAGAAATGGAACTTCCATATGACCCGGCAATACCACTACTGGGAATATACCCAA